>JAOWBW010000022.1:942332-1106970 GCA_026119855.1 Campanula takesimana | reverse complement strand
ACATATGCAACTTGATCAAAGAGGTTTGGTATCATAATGGTGCCACTCGTCGAGGCAGGAGGCGCCGGGGAGAAAGGGACACATTTTATGAACCCCTTTGGAAATATCTTGAGTGGTTGGGCCCTCAAATTGCTGAAGAAACCGCTACCATTGTAGCTTTGGTACTGGAGCTCGTAGGTCCAGAAATTCTGTCTGGGGATTACTATTCCCAGATAACAGGGCCGACAGTTTTCCATAATCAGATTGGCGGGAGTCAACCACGCAGCGGTCATCGATCCGGACGCCGCAAAAATGATCGGGCTTAACTTCAAGGAACACCCAGCCTGATGCAACGAACTCTGAGAATCAAAAGGGAGAAAGCTCGACGGGTCCTTATCCGAATGTGTTCGATCGTCTCAGTCCCTGAATAAAGTTTCAGTTATTTTCGCTTTAATCCTTGGTTTCCACGCCAAGATGATGTGTTTTTATTTCAAAGTTTGTTGTGTTTGTTTTTCCTTTGAATGTAATGTTTGCAAGTTCAACGTGGGGAATAAAAAGCTTTCTTTACTTTTAATGACCGGAACCCGAAGGTTGCCTACGTTCCTCTTTAGAGGCTCAGGTCAACGTAGTTCGACACAGTTACATGAAATTTTGTGCGCCTCCTATTTTTTACCTAGAACTGCCCTTTCGGGTTTTCACCTCTAGTGGGGCTGTCTTTTGCGCTTTTTTTTTTTTTTTTTTTTTTTTACAGACTCGATAGGAAACACAAATCTCTGCGTCTTCTACGCATAATACTTCTTCAATTTTGCTGAGGTTGCAGGGCTGAACAAGGTCTTCTCCAATGCAGTTTGCAGGAACACGGCTCACCAGACTGTATCTTCTGACAATGTAGGGGCCCAACCACGGAGACTTCCATTTCCCTCGGGGGTCGACATAACTTGGTGGCTTTTCTCGCAGCACAAGATCTCCCATTTTGATATTGCGGTCTTTCACTTTCTTGTTAAATGCTCTGGCAATTCTGCGCTGGTACGCACGATTGTGCTCAAGGGCAACAACCGCTTTTCATCGAGCAATGCTAACTCTTCATGGCGACTTTTGTAACCAAACACTTCAGACACTTGATTCTCAAGTAGCACTCTCATAGAGGGGATTTCAAGCTCAATCGGGAGAACTGCTTCCATGCCATATGCAAGTGAATAAGGAGTAGCCCCAGTCGGTGTCCGAACAGATGTGCGGTATCCCCACAAGGCTAAAGGCAGCTTCTCGGACCAATCTTTTCCAGTGATAGCCATCTTTTCTAATGATGTTCTCCAGGGTTTTGTTCGCCGCTTCTACCGCTCCATTGGCTTGGGGTCGATAGGGGGATGACTTGTGTCTGACCACCCGGAATTCGTCAAGCAATCGTTGACTTCCCCTTCAAAGTGAGTTCCATTATCTGAGATCATCTCATAAGGGACCCCATATCTGTAGAAAATGTTGGTACGAATGAACTCGGCTACCTTCTTGGCATTCAAAAACTTTGTAAGCAGCGGCCTCAACCCACTTGGTGAAGTAATCGATAGCTACGAGCACGTATTCTTTCCCACCCGAACCTTTCGGTTTGACCTGACCAATAACATCTATCCCCCATGTGGAGAAAGGCCAAGGAGCAGTTGATTGATAAAGAACGTGTGGCGGCAGATGTTGTAGACTAGCGTACCGCTGACACTGATCACAGGTTCGCACTTTCATCATACAATCCTTTTCCATCGTGGTCCAGTAGTACCCTTGCCTCACTATCTTCTTAGCGAGCATGTACCCATTCATGTGGGGTCCACACAGTCCCCCATGGATTTCATCCATGATTCTATTCGCCTCAGTCTTATCTACAAAGAGCAAATTTGGTCCGTGATGATACCTTTTGTACAACTGATCTCCGGAAATCACAAATTAGGAGGCCCATCTGCGCATTGCAATCCTTGCCCTTTTGTCCCTTTCTGGAGGGTAGGTCCCATTCCTGAGCACATTCCATACGTCTGTATACCACGGCTCTTCATTCGCTTGCTTTCTAGCTCAATATCTAGGCAGTAGGCTGGGATTGATCTCTTACTAACCACAAACGGCTTTACCATAACATCTGCAGGGAATTCCATGATGGAGGCTAGGGTGGCCAATGCATCTGCGAATCTGTTTCGGTCCCTTAGGAGATAATGGAATGAGATATCTGAGAAGCGTTCTGTGAGCGCTACCAGTCGAATATGATACTGCTGTAGTCTTGGATCCTGGATTTTCCATTTTCCCTCGACCTGATTGATGATCAAGGCGGAGTCCCGAACACTTCAATTTCTTTGACCCCTCGATTTAATGCTTCTCCCAGGCCGGCGATACAAGCCTCATACTCTGCTGTGTTATTCGAACAGTCGAAGTCTAACCGGATAGCAATGGGCGTGTGCGCATCACTTGGATCAATGAGCAAGATTCCAATTCCGAAACCTCTCTTGTTGGCAGCCCCATCAAAGAAGAGTTTCCACTTATTGTCCGAACAATCAACAGTGTAGATCCCTTCATCGGGAAACTGAGCTTCTGGTCCGGGCTCAAGATCAAGAGCCAATCTGCAAGCTGGTCTGCTATCACCCTTCCTTTAATGGACTTAGGCGTTGCGTAAGTCATATCAAACTCGCTTAAGAGAAAAGCCACCTGGCCACTCGATTGGACATGGTTGGCCTTTCGAGGATGTACTTCACTGGATCCATTCGGGATATAATCTGGACAAGGATTGCAGATACATTTTTAATCGCTGCGAGACCCAAACCAAACGGTACATGCCTTTTCCAACGCTGAGTAGTTCAATTCACTCCCTTGTAGCTTTCTGCTAACAAAATAATGGCACTTTCCACCCAGGAGTCCTCTTTTTCTTGTGCAAGCATTGCTCCTACTGCAGTATCAGTAACTGTTAGGTACAGTCGTAAGGGTTTGTACGAATGAGGTGGCGCCAAGACCGGTGGGCTTGTCAAGTATTCTTTGACCTTTTCAAAAGCAATCTGGCATTCTTCATCCCATAATCGATCGTGTCCTTTTTTAGGAGCTTAAAGAGTGGTTCACACATCATGGTTAACTGCCGTATGAATCTGCTAATGTATTGAATCCTTCCAAGAAACCTTTCACCTCTTTTGAGTTCGAGGTTGAGGCATTTCTGTGATGGCCTTTATTTTGTCGGGGTCGACTTCAATCCCTTTTTCAGTTACCAAGAAACCTAAGACTTTGCCTCGGACAGTACCGAATGTGCATTTAGCAGGATTCAATTTCATGTGGTACTTCCGCAACCTTTCGAAGAACTTTCTGAGGTCAATCAGATGCTGAGCGCCTTCTTCAACTGAGTGCACAATCATGTCATCCACGTAGATTTCAAGCTCTTTGTGGATCATGTCATGAAAAAGGGTCGTAGCACCTCTTTGATAAGTGGTTCCGGCATTTTTAAGACCGAAAGGCATCACAGTATAGCAGAACGTCCCCCACAGGGTGATGAAGGAAGTTTTCTCTTGATCTTCTACTGCCATCTTAATTTGGTTATAAACCGCCATTCCATCAACGAACGACTTCACTTTGTGCATTGCAACCGAGTCCACCAAAATGTCAATATTTGGTAACGGGAAATCATCCTTCGGGCAAGCCTTGTTGAGGTCTCTGAAATCAACACATATCCGGACTTTGCCGTTCGCCTTTTCAAATGTGACCATATTGGACAACCATTGGGGATACTCCACAACTCGGATGAACCTACTTGTAGCAGCCTCTCGATCTCCTCTTTAACCTGAAGGGCCCACTGCGGCTTGATTCTGCGTAGTTTCTGCTTGGCCGGTTTGGCGTCAGGAAAGGTAGGAATTCGGTGTTCCACGATCGTCGGATCTAACCCTGGCATGTCTTCATACGACCAGGCAAACACATCAACAAATTCTTTGAGTAAACTGATCAGCTGTTCCCTGTCAGCCCCTTGCATGAAGCTCCCGATCTTCATTTCTTTGACTTCTTCATTCAGCCCCAGATTGATGGTAGACAGATTTTCCCCACAGGCTTCTAATTTTCGTTCCCCACGCTGTTTTGCTAACCTGTTTAACTCGATTAAATAGTCTTTTTCATCTTGACTTATGTTTTTTAAAGATTCATGATTAACTTTAGTTGTTGTTAAATTTTCATTTGTTAAATCATTTTTAAAATATTGGCAACCGAGGAGTAAGCGGAAATAGAGGAAACTTCATTCACAAAAGAGGGGAGTACAAGCTCGGCGACCGCGTCGAGGTCCTCGATAGTGAGGTCCTCTTCGGGAGTCCCGGAAACAACATTAGATAGCACAAAGGGTTCAAAAGCGGGGCCATCAGGGCGAACATAACCAAACTGCTCCACCAGAGTGTCAGTAGTAGCGAGCGGGCCAGTGGTTCTGGACCAGTTATTAAGTGGTGCCACTGCCGGCTTGAGGTGCTTCACCGGGTCATAAGCTTCACCATTACCATTTTCGATCATAAACACATATCCGTCTTCAAGACCAATTCCTTCAAACAACCTGAAGACATCATCTTCTTCATCAATATTCCACGGAATAATCGGGTCCAGTTGCTTATAGGAACTGCCCACATCAAAGTTTTCATCGACCATCTTGATATTCTCAAATACTTCCCATCCAGCATGAGGCTTTTCATTAATGCCAATAACTGGCTCAAAAGGCATAACATACGCGACATCTTCAACTTTGCAAACAAAATATCCCTTCCAGGACTTTTCATAAGGACGGAGTGGGGGGAGCTTATAGGTTCTTCCACTTTTGATAGCAGTCTGTCTCTCCCTTTTCTGACGTACAACTTCGGCAATTTCGATAGGAGTCGGTTTGTAGCCAAGCCCAAAAGGAAGGAAGAAAAATGGAACATCATACTTGATAGGTTCAATACACCCTTGTTGCTCTTTTCCAAGCCCCATCATAGGCAGGAACTTCATCTTCTTGACATATTCAAGGCCATTGCGTCTCCATACCTGGTCCGCTTTCTACCAATTAGATCGGTCTCCTTGACATATTCAATAGCATGGATCCGAGCTTGTGGATCACTTTAAAACCACTCAAGAAGATGCCAGTATCTTTGTGCTCAATTCCCAAATCGGGAGGTCATGAACTTGCGTATCATCTTGGGCATGAACTACCACTACATGATTGTCGTGGATAAACTTGATGCACTGATGGTAGGAGGAAGCTACCCCTCTTACTCCATGGATCCAAGGGCGTCCCAAGAGTAGACTGAATGAGGACTTGATATCAATCACTTGAAATTCAATCGGCATGACAAGAGGGCCAATGGTGAGAGTGAGAAGGACAACACGCAGAACACAGCGACTGGTGCTATCGTAAGCACGAACCACTTGAGAAGATGGGGCCAAATCAGCTATCTTGATTCCCAAATCTGCGAGAACATGCATGGGGCATACATTTACTGAGGAGCCATTATCGATCAAAACACGAGCTAAGTGCTCACCTCCGACCCCAACTGTGATGTGCAGAGCCTCAACATGATTAAGACCAATTTTTGGTGCATCGAGATCGGTAAAAGTGATGATATTCCCAAAATGAATGTTGCCGATCATGTGGACAAGGTCATTGGGAGAAGTCTCGACCGGATGACAGCTTGAGCAAGAGCTTTAACCAACACGTCTCGGTGCTCCTGTGAAGACGAGAGCAAACCCCAAATGGATATATTAGCCTGGGTTTTCTTTAACTGGGTCAAGACCGGGTCTCAGCGACCTTCTGTTTCTGAGCGGGGACTTCTTCTTTATCCTTTCCCAATTCACTTGCCTCGGGATTTGGAGGCTGATAGGCTCTTCCCGAGCGAGTGAGGTGATTCACATTTCCGCCACCCAAGTGGCCTTTTTAACAGGGGCCTTTTGCTCCTTAACAGCTTTAGCACTAGACAAAATCGAATCCTAAGAGATCATATGGCATTCAAAATCTTCGGAGATAACAGGAGTTACAGTGTAATTCAAAGCTTTATTCGGAACGATGAAACTAGTCCTTGAGTAGTTTCCTTCAAACTCGATCACATGGATCCCTGGCAAGGGATTAGTCACCACATTTGGTTGGGGCGGCTTCTGAATGAGTCCATTGTCTATCATGTCTTGCAGAGTGTGTCTCAAACTCCAACATTCATTTGTCGCATGACCAGGTGATACGTGGTATGCACAATATTTACTTGCATCCCAATTCTTAGGAGGCGGATTAGGCGGGCGGTATCCTTCTATCGGCTTTAGTACTCCTTGGGCGACCAATCCTTGAAAGATAGTAGACAATGGAGCGCTGAATTTATCAAAATGGCGATCTCTCCGATTTCCACCATTCCTTCGCTGATCGGTGACAGAGTTCACAGACCCGTCTTGATTATAACACGGAGGTTCCTATTGTAGCTGCTCCGGCTTGGTCCCACATTGCTGTTCCAAAAAGGAGCAGGGGTCATGGCAACATTGTTCACAACTGGTGCCGGGGCTTTAGCAGCGGATCGGAATCTGTAGGAGCTAGGAGAAGAATCTAGCTTGATCACCCCAGTTCGGACATCTTCGTCAATACGAGAACCCACATCAAGAATAGAAGCAAAATCTGGAAACGGGAGATATTCATCTTATCTGCATACAACGGCTGAAGATTCTTAAGGAAAATACGAGTTTGCTCGGCACTGTCAGGCCTCTCCAGAGTTTGAGCAACTTTCTTCCTCCACCTACTTGCAAATCAGAAAAGGATTCCTTCTCACGCTGAGCACACGAATCGAGGTCACGATGGCTCTTCTCCCAGTTGGAGTTATCTTGTATCGCTTCTGGAATTCATCCACGAGCTTCCCCCCAATTATCAACCAGATTGACATCCACAGTCATAAACCACTGCTTAGCGGCTCCTACCAAAGTCAGATGGAAGTTGGAGGCCATCGCACCAATATTAGCCCATGAGACTGCATTGCATGAGCGTAAGATTTCAGGTGGGCCATTGGGCAACATGTACCGTAAAATTTCTCCACATCGGGCATTTTGAATTTAGGAGGCAGAACAGCAAATGGAGATAATTTCAAGGAATCTGCAGAAAACTCCCCTTTATTCATGACCTTTCTCAACATTTCTTTCATTTCGCTCATTTCAATCTCAGCTTTAGTAAGGGGTACATATGGGGGACCCTTGTAGAACGCTTCCATTTGGCAGACTAGGCTAGGATCTTGCCCCTGGGAAGTTCCTTGATTAATCTGAGAGGCACTGCTAGCAAACGCACCATAAGCGTTGGGCTGCTGATTCGGATACAGAGTCTGCATATACTGAGCAAAGGCATTATGATCAGGCGGATACTGAGATGGATGCACAACAAAATTGCTGGATTCGGGATGAAGGGCTGGTGAGTGCCACTGAAGTCTGGATGAGCCACATTACCCTGAGGAGGGATGTTCTGGTGATGACTCTGGCCGATGGTGTTGCTACCAATAGGATTCAAGTTGATGGTAGGGATGCCACTTCCATTGGGACCTGTATTGCCATTGGGATTAGGATTGGGAACCCCATTTCCGGTCTGATTAACGTTCGGATCGCCATTGGGATTTCTGTTGGGGTTGCCATTGGGAGCCCCATTACTATTCTGATTCTGCATCTGCACAAGTGTAGCCAGTAGCTCATCTTGCTGAATCCTCATCTGACCCAACACATTATGCTCCAACCATGCTTGAAGACCTGGTGGCGGCACATAGGCTTCCTCATTTCCTTCCTGGGCCATTGCAATAGCTTCTTCGGTTACAGGCACTGTCTCGGCAACTCGGATCAACCTCCCCTTACTGTTTCTAGCTCCCCCTTTCCAAGTAGATGCCAGGCTTAGAGTATCTGAAAGGGATGGTGTTTAGGGCTGATTAGAGAGTGAAAAGGATCGAGATTTTCCGAGTTTGATTCAAAAGGAGTTCAAAAATCAAAATCAATCCTAGAATGCCGGATAAGCACTTGCTTTATTTTGACATGTTTTTGCATGAATCTTGGAATAGTGGATACCATCTCCAAAGTATAGGACCAACGTTTTTCACCTGTACTGTACTATTGGCCGTCCGAGCCCCTAGCGAAGGGCCTATACTCTTTCTGGGATCCACCATTCGGTTACGGTCTATGTGAGGGTCTTGACAATTTCAAGTCAATCCAAGAATTTCAACATGATATCCACAATTGAGGTCGATTATAACCTTTTGGGAATTCATAGGATTGAAGTAAAAATTGTTTAGACAAAAACCGACATGAAGTCTGTGACGTGTTATTTTCGAAAGAATATAGACATCGCATTTCGGCTTTTGAAGCTTGGCTTACACCCATCACAGCGACCGTAGGCGCTGCTAAGGGGAAACAGTATACCGTTGACCCTATGGGGAAGTCAAGTGAGCTCCCTTATGCCCCAGGTTTACCGTCTCGGGTTTGAGATTCTAAGACGCTTTTCAAAAAACGTGAATGTGTGTGAGGTATCTATGAGTTCGAAAAATCATTTTGAAAGCACGTAAAGAAAACAAGAAAATCATTTTTTCCTTTTTTACTTTTTTACCCCTTTTTTGGGGAATCACTCACCACGCAATGCATATATATATATACAAATAAGATAAACGAAAAAACGCCCCTGCAAAACAGAGGTTAGGGCACAGATATATACACCCCAAGTTAGGAACATAAAGCATGGCACACACAAAGATTTAGAGCCTAGCCCACTTTAAAACAAGTCCCCAGCGGAGTCGCCACTGTGAGAGCCCGCGCCCGAGATGATCGGATCAACGCGAAATGACCGCCCGTGAAAGCGGTTCGCGCCCGTCTCGTGCTGATGCGCTTTTGGAAATGCGCTCGGTTCTCACACAATGGTTTCCTCTTGATGCTGTGATTTGATTGCAAGAGTCGCCACCTCATTTTATTTTAGGGAAAATGAAGATAAAACTTTTTTCAGAGAAAGTGGGTTCGGGGGCTAAGTTACGAGAAGAGAAGGGGTTAGGCACTCTTCTCGCCCATGATGGTCTCTATATGCATGCCACATAAGTTCTTTTTATGCCTTTTGCCTTGGTTTTATGCCCTAAAAAATGGTGATTTAATAAATGGGGAGTCTTCCTATTCTAGGAAGGTTTGTTTTAATTCACAAATGAGAGTCAGTTTGAGTGGACTCACACTTGGTTTTGAAAATGGTTTTAATCATTTATGTACATCAAATTAAACACATAAAGGGGTGGGGGATTAATATTTACATTTTGTACAAAAAAGGGAAACAATTCCCAACTGAATAAATGTCCAAAACTCCGTCCCCAAGCATTTTCAGGGACTGCTGCTCACTCTTCTTTGTGTACCTGTTCTTGTACTCATCCAATATGGAAATTAAAGGTCAATAAAACTTCCTAACACATTAAAAATCTACCCTTATTTTTCCCCTTGAGTTTAGGGGCATGTTATGGTGTCCAAACAAAGCATGCAAGGCAATTCTTTTCACAGCCCAGTCTGACAGAATTTCATACATCCCTAAAATATCCACTTTTTTCATCATGAAAACAAAGGAATCAGGGAAAACACAAAACATGAAAGTTGTTCCTAACATGTTAAAAGTTATGATCTGGAGAGTTTAAAGTCCATAAAACAAGTTTAGGTCACCCAAATCACTTCTGACATTTTCATGTCCAAACAAGAACATGCTAATTCTGAGAACAGAGAGCTTAAACAAAAAATAGAAAGAGCCTCTTCCACTGAGGCTAAAAATATGATATTTACATGTTATTCTTCCTTGTTCTGTGTAGAACAAGTTCTCTTTTGTGGTATAAGACCAAAACCCACGTTTCTAGGAGTAAAAATAGCAACAAGGCAGTAAGGTACCATATGGACAGATTATTGGCATCTCACTCATGTCATGAAAACACCTATCAAAACTAACTCAAATGAAAAGCTATGAACATGAAACTTTGTACATGCATCTATATACATGTTAACAACATGAAACAACAACCATCCAAGCATTTAGATATGGTTTCATGATGTTCTATGCTAAGATAAAACAAAGCATGGCAGATTCAAGGTTTATAAGATAAAACAAGTTTGTTCTTTGGAAAACTTCTTGAATCCACCACAAACAAAGATATGACACTCATACATACATGATATATATACACAAGATCAAAAGCTTAGCATGATCAAGAGCTCAAAACATCATTATATATCATCATTTAATAAGAAGAACAACAAGAGTAACAATATTGTATTATTGAATATAAAATGGAGGTTTAGCCTAACAAGGTGGCTAAACCCCTCAAGAAATTACATAAACATTACATCTTACCCTTTTAGATGATTACAAGGGGGAAATGATGCCTAGGTTGTGCTCCCTTTGCTTCCAAGGGAAGACTTTTTTGGGTTGTTTTCTCAAGGTTTTGGCCTTGTGTTGAAAGAGTTTGAGTTTGTGTTTAGTGTTTGTGTGGTGTTTTATGGTGGTGTGGTGGTGGTGATATGGTGGTGTGGTGGTGGTGTTCTTGTTGAGAGAGAATGAGAGTGGAGGATGGTAGGGGGTTTTTTTTTCTTTTTGTTTTTTGTGTCTCCCTATTTGAAATGGATGAGAGTGGTGTATATAGGAGGAGGGAGGTGGTAAATTGGTTGTAACTTGGAGGGGGGAGGTTGTAAATTGGTGGATTCATCATCTATCCTTCTTGAACTAAGGCTTAAAGTCATCTTCCTTATCTCTGTTCCGGCTTCCCGCTCCGCAACTACTCCGTTGTGCGCGTCTCCGGTGTCCCGGTTGTCCGCGAGTCCAACATGAAAGTTGCTCGGAATATTTTTCTGGTCAGGCCGGTATATCTGAAATATTTTATGAGCAAGGAACGACAATAATATATTTTTTCCTCTTCTTGACCAATTGATAAGATATTTTCCAATTTGGATAACCATCTTTCCGGCTCCGGCTTTTCGCTCCGTAACTGCTCCGTTGTGCGCGCCTCCGGTGTCCCGGTTGTCCGCGAGTCCAACATGAAAGTTGCTCGGAATATTTTTCTGGTCAGGCCGGTATATCTGAAATATTTTTATGAGCAAGGAACGACAATAATATATTTTTTTGCTCTTCTTGACCAGTTGATAAGATATTTTGAGATATTTTCCAATTTGGATAACCATCTTTCCTGCTCCGGCTTTCCGCTCCGTCGTGCGCGCTCCGGTGTCCCGGTTGTTCGCGGGCCCAACATGAAAGTTGCTTGGAATAATTTTGTGGTCACGCCGGTATATCTGAAATATGTCAATTAGCAAGGAAAGGTAATAATATATTTTTAATGCACAGAATGGATAACAGCGAGCAGTTCGGGGGGTTGCGGGCCCCGTTTCCGGTCCCGCACCTCGAAAAACGAAATTTTTGCCTGTTTGCTCGTTTTTTCGTTCTGATCATGAATTTGAAGTCCGTTTATCCATTCGATGCACCGATAAGGCTCACGGCAGTCCCGCACAGCCAAATCGAGGGTTTTAGGTCAATTTTCGGGTTTAGACCGATTCAAGGTGGGTTTTTAGGGGTGCGAGATCAGGGTATCTACAATATCCTCTCATGTTTGTTCCCTCGCACGAGGATGAGTCACTCTTGCTTTGCTCAACAAATGGTGACGCCCTAGGGGCTATGTGACTAAAGAACAAGGGCTTCTTTTGCTTCATTTTAGAATCAATAAGCCCTAGGGGCTATGTTCGAGAAAGATGTGTGAGACTATCCTCAAAGTCTCTCAAAAGGGATGTTAAAAATCCCTCTTGTCATGTGTGCCCGTACTCGGTCCCCCAATCAAGGATGGACCTTTCTCGCAATCAATGATGGCACTCTAGGGGCTACGGTCAAGTCTTAAAGGCTCCCTTGGCAAGAAGCAATTCACTTCAATGTCCCTAGCAACATTTGAAGCTTTATACCGAAAGGTCTCAAGGGGCTTCGCAATCTACAATCTTTTGGGCTACGACATTACAGTGATACAAGCAAAGGGCAATATTGGGGCTTCGTAATTAACAAGATTTTGGGCAGTGGTACCCTAGCAATGCAATTTGGGAGTAGTCTTATGGCTCAATGAAAGGGATCAAACTTCAATGGTCCCTCAACACTTCCAGTCAAAAGGCCTCTTGGTTTTAAATGAAGACTCCGATGATATGAATGAATTTGATGATTCTTGTTAGAACTCACAGCGAGATTCTGAAGGAAGTCTTAGAGAAAAGGAAAAAGATTCAATATGCTAGACTCACCCGGCTGAGTTGTAGCGAGCAATGCCAATATGTTAACTCTATAAGCAGAGTTACTGTCAATCCCAATGTTTCTGCAAATACTGCATCCCCTTCTCCAAGATCAAAAGCACAGGCTGCATCCGAAGATCCGCCATCGGCTCAACTCAAGAAGACTCAAGCAAACATACCGTTCGAGACTTTATCACGCCAAGACCTTATCATCTGCAACAACATCACCATCTACCACGAGACGTCTCCCGAAGACCGTACTACATTTTCAACATGGACCTTCTGACATTCGGGTATCAACCACAAAAAGGGCCATCCATCTCCAAGCGAGAGAAAGAAGGAGATCGCCTTCAAGAGTTCTTCCCAATAGCGCCATCCGCTTCCAACATAATGCTAAGCCGATTCTAAGAAAATTTGAGGCTTCACACCGAAAGGTTTCCACATCCCGCCATCTACAAACTTGATAAGCCCATGACATTTGGGGCTTAGCAATCTCTCAAAGCTTGGTATCAATGATCTTCTCTTGGGGCTTGCCCACGTCGACAACAAAAGACAGTTTGTTTGAATAGGCTAAGAGTTGATTCATCTTGGGGCTTCATAAGCCACTCAAAGTTCAGCATTTGAGGGGCTTTACAATCAGCAACCCCTTGGCATCTCGGCATCAATAGTCCCTTTTGAAGCCCCATAATCGACAAATCTCTTGGGGCTAGACATCAATTTTCGTTGGACACCGCGGCGACAACATTCAAGCGAGGCAATCCGGACTTCGATCGAACATGACTTGATCTTGGGTTGGCTTTACAAACACACAATGGTTAAAATGGTTCACCCACGAACTAAAAAAAAATATTTTTTCTCACATGTGTGCATATTCTTTCCCTTCTAATAAAAAAAAAAAACGACAAAAGGATTTTTCTTTTTCTTTCTCCCCTTCTATGTGCAAAAGTATGTGCTTTACTTTGCTTTGCTCCTAGCATTCCTCCCCAGCACTCCCCAGCATCCTTGAACTACGGTGGTCTGATTCCTTTCAAGGGATACATAGGCAGCCTTTTGGCACGACCGACCAACCCACCATCCAAAATATCATCTCGCCGACACTTCTTCAAAGGCAAAAACAATTCATCAACATCAACATCATCATTCTCCATCCAAAGCATGGACATTCTTCATCAAAAGCATCAACATCCTTCAGCAATCCATCCCCAATCAAGCGGCAATGGTAAGTGAAGGTATGAACATCATTCATCTCAAGCAATCTCCGCTTTCAAAAATCACTTCACACACAGAATCACTTTACTTCTCTCTCATACAAACTGCTTTCAAATCACATCACACCACAAGCACAATTTCCCTCATAACTGCCATTTCACATCCCATACATGTCACAAGCACATATACTTTCAAAGCACACACTTAACAGGTACCACCACAAGGTCAACAACATATGCAACTCAAAGCAATTCATCCCCAGCAGAAAGTGATCCGCCGTCAACTACGCCTGCATCCCACAGAGTCAAACAATTACAGTTCAATGACAAAAACTCGGTCCATGGTGAGCCGCAAAATCACCACCTTTCCATCAAGCAACACAACAATAGGCAGACGGAGCAAACGGATCCCGCATTTAGCAAACGGATCCCGCACCAGCAAACGGATCCCGCAATCAGCAAACGGATCCCTCCATCAACAAACGGATCCCGCATCAGCAAACGGATCCCGCATCAGCAAACGGATCCCGCATCAGCAAACGGATCCCGCACCAGCAAACGGATCCCGCACCAGCAAACGGATCCCGCTTCAGCAAACGGATCCCGCATCAGCAAACGGATCCCGTACCAGCAAACGGATCCCGCTTCAGCAAACGGATCCCGCACCAGTAAGCGGATCCCGCTTCAGCAAGACGGATCCCGCCATATCTTTTCTATATCAATAAAGCCGCTCACACAGGGAGCGCACCCCCATCTTTCACAATTTCAAAATTCCCCCCTTTCTTTAAATTGCGGCTGTGGTCGGCCGCCTCAAGCCACCACACCTTTTTTTAAAATTTTGTGGCCGTGGTGGGCCGCCTCAAGCCACGACACCTTTTTTTTAAAAAAAAATTTGTGGCCGTGGTGGGCCGCCTTAAGCCACCACACCCTTTCCATCCACGAAAGCCGCTCACACAGGGAGCGCACCCCTATCCATCGCAAATTTCAAATTCATGTTTTATTGAGTCTTTGCTTTCTCTTGTCGATGTCCTCGGTGGTTGTCTTTCTTTCGTCGACGCCTTTTGCTTCGCAATCCACGTCACCGAGGGACTCTGTAGACACCCCGCCTTGGACCTCTCATGTCCCGATTGCATACACATTCTTTGTCTTCCTCTTTTCTGTTAAGTTTTGTTACGTTTCGTTAACTTTCGTTACTTTCCATTAAGTTCCTGACTTACTCCGTTAGTCTTGGATTTGACTAAGTGGCAAAGTCAACCTTGAGTCTTTGTTTCATTTATTTTTGTTGACTTTCGTGATGTTCGTTAAGTTTTTGGACTAATTCCGTTAGTTTTGGGGCTTAACTGCATAACGGGGTTAACATTTGGGCTAAAAAATGATTTTTCTGAAGCTGGGATGCGCACGCCTTTGCCCTCCTTTGTGGGAGGCGTGATCCTCCCATAGTGGGGGTGGGAAGCGCGCGCTTCCCGCTTCCTGAATCTCAGATTTGGCCAAATTTCCCTCCTTTTCTGATTTGTAATACCCAAGGCCATTATGCCTTGGCTTGATCCGAGGAAGGGCCATCTTTGTGACCAAAAGCACTTCCCTAACACCTATAAATACCTCTTCATTCCACCATGGAAAAGAAGGAAGAATTCTTGAGTAAAAAACACTCTAAACACACAAAAGTCCATTTTCAAAGGTAGTCATTATACACAAAGTTTGGTCCTTCCTCTTGCAAGCACAAGGTACAATGTCCATCTTCTTCTTCTAAATTCTTGTTTTATCTTATATTCTCTCTTCATCACTTCTTAAACAAAAAACCATTTAAATTACTTTCTTCATCTCTAATGTGTATGCAATCTCCATAAAAAGGGATACAACCAAAAGACCACTTCACTATTGAAGTTTAGTCAAGGTTACATCCCAACATTTTAATTCCACTTTAATTTACATTCTCATTTCTTAATGTAATTATCTAGAAATAATTCGACATGTAATCTTTAGTATAAATCAATAAATAAGCAATTCTCCTTTATGTTTCCTCTATAAATTTCCCCTTTCTTTTCATTATAATTGTTAGCACATTTCTCTTATCATTAAATTGAAGGAAATTTAGCATTAGAACACCAAAAGTAGCAAGACTCGCGTAAGCGGGGTGGAGTGGGTGTTTAAGTACTTCCACTCCGTCACCTAACCCCCGAACCCATCTTTTCCTGAATCTCTGGTTTTTTATATAAAATTGGCTCTTTTTAGGTTTTCTTATGTTCCTCTAAAACATAGGTGGCGACTCTTAAAATCAAGTAGACATCCTAAGATAATTCACTGATCTAGCCAAGCCGTGGTTCCCCGGGGTATCCACACCTAGGAACACTGAGACGAACCACGACCTTCTGCGCAGCAAGACACCTCCGAGCTTAAAATTCATCCAAGGGAGTACCGAAAGGGTCAACCAAAATGTTGTTAAAATCAGCGGTAGCTTCCTTATATCTCAAAGCACTGCTAGGCTCAAAGTCCTTCCCTAACAATTCAGCCTGAAGAGTGTCAATCCAAGTGATACCGCGGTAAAGGGTGCCGAACAGATAATCCAAGTAACTCTCGGGATGGAAGAGACTACCCCGATGAGTAGGGACAGAAGCCCACCGATGGTGATCACTTCCCCAAGCCGACTGAAGTTCCCTTGAAAATTCCGGACCCATGTATGAGACTGGACGAAGCACTCCACTCCTTGGAAAAGGAACTATCTGCTGACGACCGAACTGCCTCAGAACTCGTTCCGACTGATAAAATAAGGAATCTCTGAGACCGGTAAGGACCACATATCCAAAACCCAAGGTCCATTCCATGAAAGGACGAAGCCCCCAAGAAAGAGGACACCACTCAATATCAGTCGATGATCGAGATGCAAAGAATTTTCTCCAACCATCCTCAGTCATGTCTCGAATCAACAACTTCCCCCTATGGATAGCGAAAGGAGAAAGATCACCATCCGGAGAATAAATCCTGAAATTCTCTCGAAGCCATATGGTCAAGAGAAAGGGGCTTCCCCGAGGCATATCACCCATCTGATGCAACTCATCCAGACCATGCAAGGTTTCCCCCACTATAAGAGGGATTATGCTGAACTGTTGCCCTTTTGCCTGCGAAATAATCGCAGCCAACTGTGCATCCGCAGTACCGAAAGGTGTGATGAACAAGACCTCGCTGAAAAGACAAACTGCCAAGGCATTCCTCTTGAAGGACTGAACCGATGTGTCCTCCGAATGCAAACTAAAGAATATCGGCAACTCAGTTATGTCAACCACGGTGCAGTGCAACATTTTCTTCACATCTTCAATGGGGATGTTCAACAAATCGGACAAAGAATCAAACACGCCCTGTTGGTAGTTGGGGACGGTGTAGATACCCCGATCTCGCACCCCTTATCAAACCCCTTTTATTGGTTTAAACCCTAAAATTTACCTAAGCCCTCGATTTGGCTATGCGGGAGTGCCGTAAGCCTTATCGGTGCATAGAATGGATTAACGGACGTTAAATTCATGATCAGAGCGAAAAAGCGAGTAAACAGGCATGTACTTCAATTATTGAGTGGCGGGACCCGAAAACTGGGCCCGCACCCTTAGAACTGCTCGTTATTATCCATTCTGTGCACTTAAAAATGTATAATTGTCATACCTTGCTCATTAACATATTTCAGATAGACGTACGTAACCACAAGATTATTTCAAGCAACTTTCATGTTGGGACCGCGGACAACCGGGACACCGTTGTGCTCACACTCGAACAAAACTTGGACTGTTGCGGAACCAATACCGGAGAAAAAATTGTGATCATTCATGTCTAAAAGAGTCAGACAAGTGGCCCAAGTTGGCTGGCCAAAATAATAAGGAAGGAGCCAATCAGAATGCGACAAGTGGCACTTTGGAAAAAGGGACGGAGGCATGAGCCGTACGGCTGGTTTGGGAGGTTCAGACAGCAGTTTGTTCTTCAGCAACTTGGCCACAAAAATCATGGTTTTGATCATTCCCATCTGCATTTGAGACGGGTAGCCACCCCCTAAACTGACTCCTAAGCCTAGCAAGGGTGGCCTAAGGTCATTTCCCACCTCCCTCCTCCATATACTCACCTCCCTCATCCATTCTATCATTGAGGAGACACACCACACTCTTGCTCTCTCTAAGCAAAAAAAAGAGCTCTCAAACCTCAGTCCATAAACCACCACAACACCACCATATCACCACCATAATCCCATCCTAAACACCACACAAAGCAAAGCAAACAACCCACTCAAACACTCCCTCAATCTAAGGCAAACACCTTAAGAAAAGCAACAAAAAAGTCTTCCCTTGGAAGCAAAGGAAGCACATCTAGGTAATCTTTTGTTCTTGTAAAGTTCATCCATGTAAAAGTAGGTCCTTATGTGATTTGGAAAAGGGTCTAGCCACTTGTTAGGCTAGACCCCCATTTGATGTCCAAAAGATGTAATGTTGACACTCTTGTTGTTCTTGTCTCTAAATGATGATATACCATGATTAAATGATCAAATGGCTGTTGTGTTGTGTTGTTCGTATTCATATCTATGTATGTCCAAAGTTTCATGTTCATACCATCTCATTTGAGTGAGTTTTCATGGGTGTTTTCATCCCCTTTGTAAATGTTCAGCAGACTGTCCATCTGCATCTTTCTGTCTTGTTGCTTTGTTTTTCCATAGCAAACGTGGTTTTTGGTTTTAGACATAAAAAATATATTTTGTTCTGGACAAACAAAGGAAGATGAACATGTAAATATATTATTTTTACCCTGAGTGGAAGAGGTTCTTTCCATGTTTTGTTTCAACTCTCTGTTCTCAGATTAACACACTTCCTGTTCTGACACCAAAATGTCAGAGGTGTTTTGTGTGACTTAAACTTGTTAAATGGACTTGAAACTTTCCAGATCTAAACTTTGATATGTTAGTAATAACTTTCATGTTTAGTGTTTCCCATGATTTACCCTTTTTCATGATGCACAAAGTGGATCTTCTGTGGAAGTATGAATATCTGTCAGATTAGGCTGTTGAAAGTATGATCTTGCATGCCTTATTTGGACACCATAACATGCTCCTAAAATCATAGGAAAATTCATGGTTTATACTTGATGTGTTAGGGACTTTTCCTAACATTCACTTTCCAGATTGTGCAAGCATAAGAGCAGGTACACAAGGAAGGAAGGGACAACAATCCCTAAAATCTTTGGGGACGGAGTTTGGACATTCTTTTTTATGGGATTTGTTTCCCTTTTTGTTCACCATTGTAAATATTAATCCCCCACCCCTTTTGTGATATCCTTTATTGGATATGAATGCTAAACCATTTTCAAAACCAAGTGAGAGTCCACCCAAACCGACTCTCATTTGTGAATTAAAGCAAACATTCCTAGAATAGGAAGACTCCCATGTATATAAATCACCATTTTGGTTAGGGCATAAAACCAAGGCATAAATGGCATAAAATAAATTTAAGTGGCATGCATATTAGAGACCATCACGGGCGAGGAGAGTGCCTAACCCCTTCTCTTCTCGTAACTTAGCCCCCGAACCCACTTTCTCTAAAAAAGGTTTTATCTTCGTTTTTCGTAAAATAAAATGAGGTGGCGACTCTTGACTGTTTTGATTCCAGCGAGAGGAAACCATTGTGTGGGAACCGAGCGCATTTCCAAAAGCGTATGAGCACGAAATGGACCCGAATCGCCCTCGCGGGACGATCATTTTGCGGATTCCGGCTTTCGAGCGCGGGCTCTCACAGACGGCAATCTGACCCGCCAGGGGCATGCCAAGAATAGCACCAAAGTCATCAATGGTCGGCACTATTTTCATTCACCGAAAAGTTAAAGTGTGACTGTCGCAATCTCAAAAGGCTGCAGTAGCCTTTAGCAAATCCTAATCCGGCTTCAAAGTCCGTAACGTAAAAAGAATACAGAATCCAAAATCCTTGACGAAAGCCTTCTTGGGATGAGTCTTGAACGAGTACACAAAGGTCGACAAGTCCTTCTCGTAATCACCGACAACCTTGGCATCAAGGGTAAAAAGGTTGGAGGCCATGGAAAATATGGATTATGAACAAAATCAAGTAAGAAAAAGGTGTTTAAAAATGGCAGAAAATAGCTGTTGGGGAAGAGGCTTCGACCAGAGGCTGATATTTTAGCTGTTGGGGATCTCTTGTCAAGCAAATGTCAAGCCCCAGAATTCGCTCCTCAGAAGCGCGCGCCTCCCGCCACCCATATGGGAAGCGCGCACCCCTCGCCATCACAAGTAGAAGCGCCCGCTCCCCATTTCAGAAATATGTCAACATGCCCTTGTGAAAGAGGATGGCCACGCAAGAACAGAAGTCCAGACATCCCCAGAATCAACCAGAGCAAGACGAAAGCTCTGCCCTTGAATGCACAGTTGGGCACACATTATTTTGGTCCGCCCCTAAGGCATGTCTAAATTGAAATAAGATAGAAACTCCAACTAAACTTAAAGTAGGGCGTGTCTTTCTATTCAATCAAGGCCGATCTCAGGGTCTTCCCTCGAAAAAGGGAAAATTTGTGGTCCGCAGTCAACTGTGCTCGCACCCCACATAAGTCAACAGAGAATAGCAAGTGCGGTTTCTAACAGCAGACCAACAGCAAGTGCGGCTTCTAACAGCAGACAACAGTAAGTGCGGCTTCAAACAACAGACAACAGCAAGTGCAGCTTCTAACAACAGACAACCAGCAAGTGCGGCTTTAAACAACAGACAACCAGCAAGTGCGGCTTCAAACAACAGACAACAGCAAGTGTGGCTTCTAACAGCAGACAACCAGTAAGTGCAGCTTCTAACAGTAGACACTAGCAAGTGCGACTTCTAACTGCAGACACCAACAAGTGTGGCTTCAAACAGCAGGCAACAATAAGTGCGGCTTCTAACAGCAGACAACAGCAAGTGCGGCTTCTAACAGCAGACAACCAGCAAGTGCGGCTTCTAACATCAGACACCCAGCAAGTGCGGTTTCTAACAGCAGACAACCAGCAAGTGCGGCTTCTAACAGCAGACAATAAGAAAGTGCGGCTTCTAACAGCAGACAACAAGCAAGTGCGGCTTCTAACAGCAGACAACAGCAACTGGGGCTTCTAACAGCAGACAACAGCAAGTGCGTCTTCAAACAACAACTTTGTTCCATGGTGAACCATTAAAATCATTGTACCTTTCTATCAGCAAAAGCCGCTCACACAAGAAGAGCACTTCTGTCCCTCGTAATTTCAAATTCCTGCTTTCATCAAGTCTTTGATTTTTCTTGGTGATGTCCTCGGAGGATGTCTTTCTTTCGTCGGCGCGTTTTGCTTCACAATCTACGCCGCCGAGGGGCTCTGTAGACACCCTGACTTGGACCACTCACCCCGATTGCATATTTGATTTTGTGTTTCTTCTTGTTTTAAGTATTTTTCATTAGTTTCGGTTACGTTTGTTAAGTTCTTGACTGACTCCGTTAAGTTCAAAGACCAAACTGAATAATAGTTCTAACTTTTTAGTGCATTCTGTCAGAAAATCCTTCTCAAAGTCGCTCGCCTCCGCCTCTATAGGTCAGACGCGCACGCCTTCCGCCTCTATAGGCAGGAGGCGCGCGCATCTGGGCGTCAATTACAGATTCTGCCCAAGAATCCCTCCCTTGCTCAATTTACACGATTTTACCTGAGAATTTGATCTTTATGACTTCGTTTTGGCACCAAAAACAACTCATTTCTACCTATAAAAACCTATCTTCTTCATTATTGAAAGGAGGACTTTTTGTGATTAAGAAAACTATACACAAACACTTTCAAGGCATTTTCAAGGCAATTCTCCAAAGAAGAACTTGAAGCTGCTTGAAGTCTAGGTAATACTACTCTTTTCTGTCTTCTCTGTACTTCATCTTTATCTTATTCTTTTACTTTAACAAAACGTGCAATCACCCAAACCATTTTAGGACATGACGCCAAAGGCCCCTTCATTCCATTAAAGTTGGCCAAGGAGTTATCTCCCCACATTTAACCCCTCTTTTAACCCCTTAAATAATAGGAAGAACACATCATTTTTTATGTAGATTATGAACAAGCAAGACCAACGTTAGTTGGGCGAAATGGGTGTTTAAGTACTTCCCATTTCGTAATCTAACCCCCGAACCTCAATACATGAATCTCTGGTTTTCGTAATAAAACTTAGGCTAATTATTAGGTTGTTCTTATGTTCCTCTAAAACATAGGTGTCGACTCTAAACAATCCTTAAAACCAAGTTAGACATCTTAGGACAAAACGCGCGCGCTCTAGCCAAGCAGCGGTTGCTCTACCCAGGGTATCTACACATACTAGATCTAGGGGTTTAATCCCTATTATGTGCATATAACATAACCGATGATGATCCTAGGGTTTCATCAAACCCTAATATGATCTAGGAACTACTTCTAACCCTAATCTTTCCCCCTCTTTATGCATGATCCCGCTTCATCTTCCTATTCTATATTATCAATGAACTACACTGACCTGACCTTCTCATGATGAGAAGAACGTAGGCAATCCTCGGATCCGGTCTCAATCACTAACACACACACACAGACATTGATCATGATAGAAAGACCGATTTGTCGGGCAATAGGAGTGATCACATTAATATTCTTCTCTTATTGTAATTTGACCCCCAAACCCTATTATTCTCATAAATGGTTTTCTCAATGTTTTAACTACAAATAAAACAACGTGGCAACTCTCAATTTCAATCAGACGTATTCACAGTGGTGACTCTGCTGGGGACTTTTTTTTGAAAACCTTTTTCAAATCTTAAGAGGGTCTGACTTTCATTACATCGTGATTTTGTGTGTGTTCTAATTGCCCCACACACTCTTTTTTCTTTAAAAAACTGCACTTCTGCAATTTGTCATGTTTTTGTAACTTACATCCGTACGCCTTCTTTAGGTCCGCCCGCCTCTGTTTTAGCCATACGGCTCCTCTTTCCTGCAAAACTGGTTCTAATGATTTCCTGCAGGTTTATGTGTTCATAGCATGCTTAAATGTTGTAGATCTGCTCTGCTTATGTTTATTTCATGCTTAAATACTTTTAATATGAATTATCATGCTAGTAGACTTCTCTCATGCATTGCATATTATCAAAAAATCGTGTTTTAATCGCACACTACTGTAGATACCCCTCCTTGGACCTTTCACCCCGATTGCATACATAGTAGTTTTATTTAACTTACTTTCGCTGATTTCTGTTACTTCAGTTAAGTTCTTAACCGATTCCGTTAGTTTTGGACCGAACTGCATAACAGAGTTAACTTTAGTGTCATTTGTATCATTCTGTCATTTATCACCCGCGGGCGCCTCCGGCACTGCTTGTGGGGTGCGCGCGCGTCTCGCCCCTAAAGTCGGACTCTTGCGCTTCCCATTTTGGCAGTTACGTACTGCACCAAGTTTCCCTCCATTTCTAGAATAAAAACAACCTTTTCACCACATGTTTTATTCTAGCATTAAACCCATTTTATTTTGTAACTCCCAATCCCATTATTCTAGCCATTTCTTTAAAACAAAATATTTGTTTTCAATATTATTGGATTTTCTTCTTATTATTTGATTTGTCTTTATATTCTTATTGGTTGAAAGACCATATTTTCCTCTCTTTTCTACCTATAAAACCCTCTAATTTTACCTTAGAAAGGGACCTCAAATTCTCTCAACACTTACACTATACACAATTCTCCCAAGAATTCTTCCTACAAGATTTCTAGCAACAAAACTCTACACAAATTGTTCCATAACAATTTCTCTACAACAAACATCATTTTCCCACTAAGTTTAAGGTGCTCTTTCTTAAGGTACAACTTCATCTTTCTTCTTCTATTTTACATGTCTTTTTAATGTATGCAATCCCCATCAAATGGGACATGACCAATATGACTAATTCACATATTGAAGTTAGTTAAGGTTATCTCCCTACATTCTAAAATCTAGTTTAATTTACTCTTCTTCTCTTAATGTAATCTTTAGCATAAAATCAATAAAACAATTCTCTTTAATTTCCCTTGCAATTCCCCTTTTCTTTACATTATAATTGTTAGCCCTATCAATAAAAGAAGGACATTTAGCATTAGAACACCAATAGTAGCAAGACCCGCGTAAGCGGGGCGGAGTGGGTGTTTAATTACTTCCCACTCCGTCACCTAACCCCTGTATCCTTCTCTCCCGAATCAGTGCTTTCGTAATATAAAATAGGCTATTTCTAGGTTTTTCTTTTGTTCCCTTAATAACATAGGTGGCGACTCTACAATCTAAAATAAGTTCGACATCCTAGGATCCTTCCACCGCTCTAGCCAAGTAGTGGGCTTTTCCCGGGGTATCTACTGTGGCAACTCCGTTGGGGACTGCTTAGAGGGTTAAACTTGCGTTTTGCTTTTGGTGTTCTTTTTACTGTTTTCTGGGCATTCTGGTGGAAAAAAGGTGGGAAGCGTGTGCCTCTGACCTTCACCACCAGAATCGCCCTCCTTTCCTTTCTGTCCTTCATTTCCATGTTATTGTGCTAACAATTTCTGTAGGGGAAAGAATTGTTATTTAGGGTCAAGGCAATCCCTTGAACCCACGGGTTTGCGGGAACTGCCCAGAATCGGGCGCCTCGGCCTCTCTCGCTCGGAGGCGTGCGCCTCCCACTCTCACTGCCCAATACGCGCGCTTCTGGGCAATTTTCCAGAAATAGAAACAGAACAATGAACAGAATGGACAGAATGACAGTGTGTGGGCACCGGACCTGTACATGAATGACTTTACTTTCTGCTTATTTTATCGGTCACACGGGTGATTCGAAAGTTGTAAATACGTGTTTATTTGCTTTTTCTTTCTTTGAAAAAAATAATATATATTTTGTCACTTGGCTTGACCTCACACTACATGCACATATTCCTATGAATTGCTCACAATCGAGTCACACAAAGTCCATAATCCCAAACCCATCGAGGCCCGTCCTAGAGAGTTTCAAGCTCCACCCGACCTTGACTCTCTCGAAGCGGTAAACCTCAGCCCGTGGCGTAGTTCACGACTACATGCCGGGGGTGACCTTTAAGCCTCTCTTTAACCGAGTACAAGGCAACACATTCTTAGTCTAGGTTCTAACACTCCGTGACCAATTCGGTTTTCATGTGTCGAGATTTCTCTAAACTAATATCATCAAATCATACATGCCGTTTCCAAAAGAAACAAGTGGTTATTATGGACGAAATAAAACTCCGTCCCCAAATGGTTATTATGGACGAAATAAAACTTCGTCCCCGCATGTATGCTTTATGACATTAATTTAGTTTAATCCCGTCACATGTACGTATCACAAGCGTGGTGGAATCCAATGAGTATATGGGACCACGAGAACGTCTATATACTAGTGTGATGATTCCACTATTTTTCTAGAAACCCCAAAAAGGACTACGTCCTTCCGACTTTTGTAAATAAATAAAAAAAAAAGTCTTTTTTCCTATGTGGTTCGAGTCTTTTTTGTTTGTTTATGGGTGAAATTATTTAACTCAAAAAGGTGTTTGTGGGCCAATCTAAGATCAACCGTGTTCTTCCAATAGGTCAAATGGCTTCCAAAGGCAATAACAACAACGGTCGGTATTTTTCCGTGTCCAACGAAAAGCTATTTGACATAATGAGAGCCATGGGGGAACATATGGATAGACTTACCAAGGATGCCCGCCGAAAAGACAATTTGTGGCAAGCCCGTTTTGATCTCGAGAAGAGAATTCACGAGGAAGAAGTATCCGAACTTAGGGCCCGTCTGCAAGAGTTCACCAACAACAAGGCAAAGGTCAACAGTAAAACATGCTCAAGTGGCTCGCCCCTCAAAAGTCAAAAAGGTGCCGCCAACAACCGAGTTTTCACTCCTCTCCTAGGAATGACTCGAGCCAAAGCATTTGAAACTTTGGTGGCAAGTGGAAAGGTTAAGCCTTTGGAAGGGTACAAGCCGAAGATGATACCGGAGAATCATGCATTTGGTGAATGGTGCAACTACCACAAGCATATCGGCCACACTACTGAGAAATGATTCAGTCTCCGAAACATCATCCAAGATTTGATCGACAACGGCGAATTTACTGTGGGTGAAGAGCAACCGTTAGAGAGTGACAACATGCAAGAACTCATCAAAGAATAATGATTTGGGTTTGAAATGGGGAGAACTATAACAACAAGGATGATGACAACAATCTTCGTTTCTCTTTCTCTACCTAGTAATAGGAATAATAAAAAGAGTCAAAAGTCCTCTTAAGTGTGCATTAAAGTTTTCTCTCGTCCCATGTTAAATTTTGAGTCAATTGAACCATCAAATAAAAGTCGTTCTTGTCCTCATACACTCTTCCAAGTTGTTCAATCTAATTCTTGGCAAAATGATGAAAAGATGTCTAAACAAGTTTTAGAACGAAGGCCATCACTTGAACGCCTAGGGGCTAAACATCGCAACAAAGGCAACAACATCAATGATGAAACCAAGAAGCAAAACAAGGTGGGGCAACATCAAGCATAGTTTTCAAGGGGGAACAAAAAAAAAAAAAAAGGGGGAAAACTCCGTTTTGGTCCATTGTACTTTAGGACGTGTTTCACTTTTACCATCGAACTTTCTTTTTTTCATTTTTACCATCGTACTACAAACAATGGTGTCATTTCATACCAAATTTTGGTGTAAAATGACACCATTGTTTGTAGTACAATGGTAAAATTGAAACAAATTTGGTATAAAATGTCGAATTTGGCATAAAATGATACCATTGTTTGTAGTACGATGGTAAAAATGAAAAAAAGGAAAGTTTGATGGTAAAAGTGAAATACGACCCAAAGTACGATGGACAAAAACGGAGTTCTCCAAAAAAAAAAAAGTGCTCGCTAGGTTGAATCTTCAAAACAACCTAGGCAAAAGTTAGAGAACAAAAAAAAAAAAAAAACCCCCCTCATTCAAAGAAGTTCACATCAAGATCATCTTCCACCAACGAAGGACGAAGCAACCATCATGAAGAATGGAGCATCTACAAGAACTACAGTGACCTGAGCCTCTACACTAGGGGAACGTAGGCAACCTTTGGGTCCGGTCTCATGCAAGAAAGAAGATATGTTTAGCCCTAGTGCGTTATGGTGATTAGCCTTCATCTCGAACTTGTCAAGACATCTTTGTACGAGTCATTGTCCAATGAATTAATCACCTGAAGATTAAACAACTTTCCTAGATTTGAAATCATTTCACGTTCCTTGTCGAGTCTAGGGGCTTCTTATCTTTTAGCGACGCTCCAAGTTTCTTGCAATCAAATTGGGGATTTCCTTCTCTTCTCTCTTAATGACTTACTTGCCTTCGTGAGTCATTCAAAAATATATAAATACATGAAGTCAATACTAGGGACCACTTCCCTAGTCAAGTCAATATCACTCATCATTAGTGACAAAAGGTCTCCACCATAAAATCACATGCCTCTCATCCTTAGCTAGAGTCAATACACACTTCCTCATTAATCGAGTCAAAATGAAGACGCAAAAGAGATGCCCGCTAGTTTGAAAACCCGAAAGGGCGGTCTAAGCAAAAAACAGGGTGCGTCATAAAAAAATGAGAGAGTGAGAGAGAGAAGGGAAAGAGAAATGGAGATCCCCGGCCTCTAAAGAAGACGACCGCACAAGTTCAACATTGAATCTCCTCAGTAAGTCAATTCACCACCGATTCAATTTCAGAATTGCAAAAGGATCGACAATACATGGCACAATCAAAGGTCGTTCTGGGTTATTAGCATAAGAGAGGTTGTTCTTGCAATATATATTTTTGGGTTCATGTGAAAGAAGCCCCATGGTAACCAAGATCCATCCGAGAATGAGCCCATCATTGAGGGGTACGAGGTTGCACAAATAATCCCCAGTAAGTCAATTGGTTTGGGTAGCAAATGGCAACAACAACATATGACTCAGTTTTCAAGCTTCTCCAAGCATGTGCCCCTACAGTATGTCAAAAGGCTTCCCGAGAATGGAGTAGCTCTTTCCATGTCCTCTTATGTTTGTTCCCTTGCACGAGGACGAGTCTCTTGCTTCGCTTGACAAATACAGACACCTTAGGGTCTATGTGACTCAAGAACGAGAGCTTCTTCTACTTCATTTGATAGTTAATGAGCCCTAGGGGCTACGCTCAAGAAAGATGTATGAGACTATCCTCAAAGTCTCTCAAGAGGAATGTCGAAAAACCTCCTTGTCATGTGTGGTCATGCCTGTTCCCCCAATTAAAGAGAGGCCTTTCTCGTTCCATTTACAATCAATGGTGGCACTGTAGGGGCTAGACTCATGTTTGAAAGGCTCCCTCAGCAAAAATGCAATTCACTTCACCTCCCCCAACGGTGGCGCTAGCAAAGTCATGTGCAACATTTAAAGCTTCCTCTATAAATTTTGCACCGAAAGTCTTTTGGGAAATGATACTTGATGCAATACAATGTGGGGAGTGGTCCAAACTTAAAGCGTCTCTCAATACTTCACGTCAAAGGTCTTTGGTTTGAATGGAGGGCTCCGATGTTATGAATGAATTTGATGATTCTTATGTTGTGACTGACGACGAGGTTATGAAGAAAGTCTTAGAGCAAAGAAAAAAGATTCAATATGCTAAACTCTATCAAAACAGGGTTATAGCGGGAAATGCCATGGCCAATCCCATGGCCAATCCCAATGTTTCTGCAATTCAGCACCCCCTTCTTTGAGATCAAAAGCACAAGTTTCAGCTGCACAAGTTGCATCCGCACGAGTTGCATCCGAAGATCCGTTATTAGTTCAACACAAGAAGACTCAAGCAAACATACCCATTTGGGACCTTATCACGCCAATACCTTATCATCTAAGACACTTTCCAAAGACCTTGCTACACTTGGACCTTTCGCCATTTGGGTACCGACCACAACAAGACCATTCATCTCCAAGAAAGAGTGAAGGGAAATCACTATCAAGAATTCTACCGAACGGTGCATCCGATCTCAATAAAATGACAAGCCAATTCCAAGACATTTTTGAGGCTTTACATCGAAAGGTCTTCACATTCCACCATCTTGAAGCTCGCAAAACAACAAGGGCATGACATTTTGGGGCCTTGCAATCTCTCGAAGATTAGTATCAATAATTTTCTCTTGGGGCTTGCTCACGTCAACAACAAAAGGTGATTTATTTGAATGGGCCAAGAGCTGATTTAACTTGGGGCTATGCAAGTCACTCAAAGTCTGGCATCAAAGGCATTCTAGGGGATTTACAATCAGCAACCCCTCGGTATCTCGGCATCAAAAGTCTTTTGTAACCCTATAATTGACAAGTCTCTTGGGGCTAGACATCAATCTTCGTTGGGCATAACAGCGACAACAGAATTCAAGCGAGGCAATCCGAACTTCGACCGAACATGACTTGATCTTGGGTTGGCTTTACGAACACACAATGATTAAAATGGTTCACCCACGAACTAAAAAATATCTTTTTCTCACATGTGTACATATTCTTTTCCTTCTAATCTTAAAAAAAAAAAAAACAAAAAAATCTTTTTCTTTTTCTTTTTCTTACTTGTATAAAAAGTATGTGCTTCATTTTGCTTTGCACCTAGCTTCTTCCCCAGCGTTCTCCATCATCCTTGAACTACGCTGGTCTGATTCCCTTCAAGGGATATGTAGGCAGCTTTTAGCACGACCAACCCATCATTTAGAATGTCATCTCACCAACATTCCATCGAAAGCAAGAGAAATTCATCATCTCCATCAAAGCCACAACATCTCCATCCCGAATCAAGCAGCCATGGTAAGTGAAGGTATGAACATCATCCACCAAAGCTCCTTTCAAATCACATCGCACACAAAAGGAATTTCTCCATCTTTGTAAATCTCTGCTTTTCAAATCACATCACACCACAAGCACAATATCACACTTCTCACATTTTCTCGCACAAACACATATATCTGCAAAGCATACACATAACAGGTCCAAGGATTTGGACTCACAAACGGGTTTAGGCAATGGATTCACAAACGGATTCAGCCACCGGGTTCACAAACGGACTCAACCATCAGATTCACAAATGGATTCGACCAATGGATTCACAAACGGATTCAGCAAAGGGTTCACAAACAGACTCAACCATTGGATTCAAAAATGGATTCGACCATTGGATTTACAAACGGATTCAGCAAAGGGTTCACAATCGGACTCAACCATCAGATTCACAAACGGATTTGACCAATGGATTCACAAACAGATTCAGTAACGGGTTCACAAACGGACTCAGCCATCGGATTCACAAACCGATTCAACCAATGGATTCACAAATGGATTCATCAATGGGTTCACAAACAGACTCAACCATCAGATTCACAAACGGATTCGACCAATGGATTCACAAACGGATTCAGCAAAGGGTTCACAAATGGACTCAGCCATCGGATTCACAAACGGATTCGACCAATGGATTCACAAACGGATTCAACAACGGGCTCACAAATGGACTCAGCCATCGGATTCACAAACAGATTCGACCAATGGATTTCTAAACGGATTCAGCAAAGGGTTCACAAATGGACTCAACCATCAGATTCACAAACGGATTCGACCAATGGATTCACAAACGAATTCAGCAAAGGGTTCATAAACAGACTCAGCTATCGGATTCACAAACGGATTCGAAAAATGGACTCACAAACAGGTTCAGCAAATGGATTCACAAACAGATTCAACCAACGGATTCACAAACATATTCGAAAAATGGACACACAAACAGGTTCAGCAAATGGATTCACAAACGGATTCAGCCAACGGATTCACAAACGGATTCGATAAATGGACTCACAAACGGGTTCAGCAAATGGATTCACAAACGGATTCATCCAACGGATTCACAAACGGATTCGACAAATGGACTCACAAACGGGTTCAACAAATGGATTCACAAACGGATTCAGCCAACGGATTCACAAATGGATTCGACAAAGGGACTCACAAACGGGTTCAATAAATGGATTCACAAACGGATTCAGCACACCTCTTCTATCAACAAAATTAGCTCACACAGGGAGCGCACCTCTATCTCTCGCAATTTCAAATTCCTGCTTTCATTGAGTCTTTGCTTTTTTTCTTTCTTTTTCTTTGTCGATGTCCTCGGCGGTTGCCTTTCTTTCGTTACACGTTTTGCTTTGCAATCCACGTCACCGAGGGGCTCTGTAGACACCCCGCGTTGGACCTCTCACCCCGATTGCATACATAGTATTTTTTATTTAACTTATTTTCATTGATTTCTGTTACTTCGGTTAAGTTTCCTAACTGATTCCGTTAGTTTTGGACCGAACTGCATAACAGAGTTAACTTTAGAGTCATTTCTATCATTCTTTCATTTATCACCCACGGCGCCTCTGGCACTGCTTGTGGGCTGCGCGTGCGTCTCGCCCCTAAAGCCGGACTCGCACGCTTCCCATTTTGGCAGTTACGGACTGCACCAAGTTTCCCTCCATTTCTAGAGTAAAAAACAACCTTTTCAACCACATGTTTTATTCTAGCATTAAACCCATTTTATTTTGTAACTCCCAATCCCATTATTCTAGCCATTTCTTTAAAACAAAATATTTATTTTAATTATTATTTGATTTTCTTCTTATTATTTGATTTCTGTTTATTTTCTTATTGGTTGAAAGACCATATTTTGCTCTCTTTTCTACCAATAAAAACCCTCTCATTTTACCTTAGAAAGGGACCTCAAATTCTCTCAACACTTACACTATACACAATTCTCCCAAGAATTCTTCCTACAAGATTTCTAGCAACAAAACTCTACACAAATTGTTCCATAACAATTTCTCTACAATAAACATCATTTTCCCACAAGTTTAAGGTGATCTTTCTTAAGGTACAACTTCATCTTTCTTCTTCTATTTTACATGTCTTTTTAATGTATGCAATCCCCATCAAATGGGACATGACCAACATGACTACTTCACATATTGAAGTTAGTTAAGGTTATTTCCCTACATTCTAAAATCTAGTTTAATTTACTTTTTTTCTCTTAATGTAATCTTTAGCATAAAATCAATAAAACAATTCTCTTTTATTTCCCTTGCAATTCCCCTTTTCTTTACATTATAATTATAAGCCCTATCAATAAAAGAAGGACATTTAGCATTAGAACACCAATAGTAGCAAGACCCGCGTAAACGGGGCGGAGTGGGTGTTTAAGTACTTCCCACTCCGCCACCTAACCCCTGGACCCTCCACTCCCGAATCTTTGGTTTCATAATATAAAATAGACTATTTCTAGGTTTTTCTTATGTTCTCTTAATAACATAGGTGGCGACTCTACAATCTAAAATCAGTTAGACATTCTAGGATCCTTCCACAACTCTAGCCAAGGAGTGAGCTTTTCCCGGGGTATCTATAACTACCACTAGTCCGTGTCACACCGCACACCCTACTTCGTATAATCCGCTGAGTGCACAGATTTAGGTCATCCTGTCGCCTATATCTTCGTGGCTGTAGACACCCGCTTTGGACCTCTCACCCCGATTGCATACATAGTATTTTTATTTAACTTGTTTTTGTTAATTTCTGTTACTTCCGTTAAGTTCCTAACTGATTCCGTTAGTTTTGGACTAAACTGCATAACAGTTAACTTTTAGAGTCATTCTGTCATTCTGTTATTCTCACCCGCGGGCGCCTCCCGTAATAGTCATGGGGCGCGCGCGCGTTTGGTCCAATAGGCCGGACCCGCGCGCTTCCCACTTTGGCAGTAACGGATAGCACCATTTTTCCCTCCCTTTTTTATTTAGAAAATCTCTTCTTGATCACAAACACCTCCTTTTTACATCCACATTCATTCCCCTTATTTCATAACTCCCAAATCCTTTATTCTAGCCATTCTCCATAAAAACAAAATATTTCATTTTATTTTATTTGATTTTTTTTAATTCTTTCATTAATTCTTTTATTTATCTTTTTCTTGATTGGTCAATTCCATTTCACATGGATTGACCAATTTCCCTCCAACCTTTCCCTCCTAATTTTACCTATAAAAACCATCATCTTCTACCTTGGAAAGGGACCTCATTTTTTAGACTTGAATTCTCTCTATACACACACTATACACAATTCTCTACACAAATTCTCCCAACAAGAGTTCTTCGTAACAAGACTCTACATAAAATTGTTCTACAACAATTTCTCCACAACAAAACACCATTTTCAAGTCCACGTTTGAAGTCCTCTTCTTAAGGTACAACTTCATTTTTCTTCTATTTTCTTCTTCTTAAATGTATGCAATCCCCATTAATGGGACATAACCAATATGACTACTTCACATATTGAAGTTAGTTAAGGTTATCTCCCTACATTCCAACTCTACTTTAAATCCCCCCCACTTTTATTTTATTATAATTGTTAGAATAGTTTAACATGTAATCTTTTAGTATAAATTAATAAAATAAAACAATTCTTTTTTTTTTTATTTCTCTTTTATTTTCCCCTTTTCTTTCCGTTATAATTGTTAGCACTATTTATTTAATTGAAGGACATTTAGCATTAAAACACCAAAAGTAGCAAGACCCGCGTAAGTGGGGCGGAGTGGGTGTTTAAGTACTTCCCACTCCGTCACCTAACCCCCGAACCCTTTCTCTCCCGAATCTCTGGTTTTCGTACAAAAATTGGCTTTCTTTAGGTTTTTTCTTATGTTCCTCTAAACATAGGCGGCGACTCTTAAAATCAAGTAGACATCTTAGGTAATTCACGCGCTCTAGCCAAGCCGTGGTCCCCCGGGGTATCTACAGTGGTGACTCCGCTGGGGAATATAGAGGGTTAAACTTGCATTTTTCATTTTTGGGTGTTTTTATATCTGTTTTCTGGGCATTCTGTTAAAAAGGGTAGGAAGAGCGCGCCTCCGGCCGTCTTGGCCTAAAGCGCGCGCGTCCGACCCTTATTACCAGAATCGCCCGCCTCCCATCTTGTCCTTCAATTTCATGTTTCTGTGCTAACGTTTACTGCAAGGGAAAAAGTTCTATAATTTAGGGTCAAGGCAATCCCTTGAACCCGCTGATTTGTGGGTACTGCCCAGAAGCGGGCGCCTCCACTTCTCTCAGTCTAACGCGCGCGCCTCCCAAGTAGGCATCTGAATGCGCGCGCTTCTGGGCATTTCCCAAAAACAGAAACAGTGAACAAAATGGACAGTTTTGACAGTGTGTGGGCATCGGGCCTGCACAGAACAGCTTTTATTTCCTGTTCATTTTTATCGATCACACGGGTGATTCGAAAGTTGTAAATTACGTGCTTATTTTTTTTTTTTATTCCTTTGAAAAAAATATATTTTGTCACTTGTTAGACCTCACACTACGCGCACAATTCTTATCAACTGCTCACTATCGAGTCGCACAAGTCCAACCCCAAACCCGTCGAGGCCTGTCCTAGGAAGTTTCAAGCTCCACTCGACCTTGACTCTTCCGAAGCGGTAAACCTCATCCCGTGGCGTAGTTCATGACTACATGCCGGGGGTGACCTTTAAGCCTCTCTTTAGCCGAGCACAAACCACACAATTCTAGTTTAGGGTCTAACACTCCTTGACTCAAGTCGGTTTCCATGTGCCGAGATTTCCCTAAACTAATGTCTTCAAATCATACATGCCACTCGTTGTTTTGGATGAAATAAAAATCCGTCCCCAAGTGGTTATTATGGACGAAAATAAAATCCGTCCCCGCATGTATGCTTTACTACATTAATTTAGTTTAATCCCGACACATGTAGGATTCACAAGCGTGGTGGAATCCGATGAGTATATGGGACCACGAGAAGGTCTGACGATTCCACTATTTTTCTAGAAACCCTAAAAAGGACCACGTCCTTCCGACTTTTGTAAATAATAATAAAAAAAAAAGAGTCATTTTTCTTATGTGGTTGAGTCTTTTTCCTTTGTTTGTGGGTTAATTATTTTACTCAAAATATGTTTGTGGGGCCAACCTAAGATCGACCGTGTTCTCTCAATAGGTCCAATGGCTTCCAACGACAACAACAACAAGGGTGAGAACATCTCACTGTCCAACGAAAGGCTCTTCAACATAATAAGAGCCATGGGGGAACAAATGGATAGACTTGTCGAGGATGCCCGCCGCAAGGATGATTTGTGGCAAGACCGTCTTGATCTTGAGAGGAAAATTCACAAGGAAGAAGTGTTCGAACTTAAGGCTCGTTTGAAAGAGCTCACCGACAGCAAGGCAAAGGTCCACGGTAAAGCACGCTCAAGTGGCTCACCCCTCAAAAGTCACAAAGGTGCCACCAACGACCGTGTCTATACCCCTCTCAATGGCATGACCATCACCGAGGCCTACAAAGCTCTCAAAACCAAGGGACAAGTTTCTCCTTTCCAAGGGTACAAGCAACCACAACCATTACGTCGCAACTATGCCCACCACAAGTGGTGTGACTATCACCAATGCAGCGGTCATCTCACCGAGGATTGCTTCTCCCTTCGAGACATCATCCAAGATTTGATTGACAATGGTGAATTTACCGTGGGTGAAGAACAACAGTCAGAGAGTGAGAACATGCAAGAACTCATCAAGGAAGGGGCTCAGATTTGAAATGGGGCCTCAACAAGAGATCATGCCACAAAGAAGACTACAACGACAATGGGGACTACAACAACAATCTCCGTTTCTCTTTCTCTACCTAGAAATAGGATATATAAAAAAAAAATGAGTCAAAAGTCCTCTTAAGTGTGCATTAAAGTTTTCTTTCGTCCCACTTGTGTGAATGTTCGAGTCAATTATCAAATTAAAGTCGTTCTTGTCCTCATACACTTGTCCAAGTTGTTCAATTTAATTCTTGGCAAAATGATGAAAAGATGTCTAAACACGTTTTAGAACGAAGGCCATCGCTTGAACGCCTAGGGGCTAAACATCAACGACGGCATCAACAACGAAGACATCAACAATGACGAAATCAAGACAAAGAAAGGTGGAGCAACAATCATGAAGCAAAGTTTTCAAAAGGGGATAAAAAAAAAACAAGAGCTCGCTAGGTTGAAATCCTCAAATCAACCTAGGCAAAAGTTAGAGCACATAAAAAAAAAAAAAAAAAAAATCCCCCTCAATCAAAGAAGTACAAGATCAACATCATTCCACCAATGAAGGACGAAGCAACAACCATCACGGCGAATGGAGAATCCACAAGAAATACGGTGACCTGAGCCTCTACACTGGAGGAACGTAGGCAACCTGCGGGTCCGGTCTCATGCAAGAAAGAAGATATGTTTAGCCCTAGCGCGTTATGATGATCGGCCTTCATCTCGAACTTGTCAAGACATCTTTGTACGATTCATTTGCCAATGAATTAATCACCTCAAGATTGAACAACTTTCCTAGATTTGGAATCACTTTTCATTCCTTGTCGAGTCTAGGGCTTCTATTCTTTCTGCATACTCCCAATTTCTTGCAATCAAATTGGGGCTTTCTTTCTCTTCTCTCTTAATGACTTACTCGCCTTCGTGAGTCATTCAACAAATATATACAAAGTCAATACTAGGGACACTTCCCTAGCCGAGTCAATGTCACTTATCTTTAGTGAGTCCTCAACTAGAATCAATGCACACTTCCTCATTAATCGAGTAAAAAAAAAGAAGACGCAAAAGAGATGCCCACTAGATTGAAAACCCGAAAGGGCGGTTGTGAATACCCCTTTCCGATGAAGCGACGCATGGGAAGTATCTTGTGATTATTTTTATTTACAAAAGGGAATATACATAACGACATTAAAATTATGAGAGTCGCCACGCCGTTTTAATTATAGCCAAAACATTGAAAAAAGCATTTTAGTGGGTTCGGGGGTCAAATTACAACAAGAGAAGAATATTTACGTTATCACTCCTATTGCCCGAATTGATCGGTCTTTCTATCATGATGCGGTGTTAGTAGTGTGTTAGTGATTGAGACCGGATCCGAAGATTTCCTACGTTCCTCTCAATGTGAAAAGCTCAGGTCAGCGTAGTTCGAGAAGAATTTAGAATAGGCAGAAGAATCGGGATCATGCGTAATGAGGGGGGAATCACCTAAAGATTAGGGTTTCGAAGTAGTTCCTATATCATCCTCGGGTTGATGAACCCTAGATCATCATCGGCTATGAAATAACATGTAATTATGAAGATCGCAACCCTAAATATAGCATAAATAAGGTTTTAATCTATGAATATGATGAACATGCGAAGAACATATTATGAACATGCAAAGCATATGAAGAAACTATGAATAAACATGAAAGAACATGAATATTAAAGATCTACATTAAAAATGATGCAAGAACATGAAGAAAAAGTTAGAAAACTTACCTATGTTGGCAAGAAATACACCTTGATCTCCTTGAGTGTTTGAATGCTTAATTAGGGAGAAAATTGTATTTAAGAACTCTAAAATTCGGACTTAAAGCTCTCAAACTCGGGCCTTTTGACCAATGGAATGGAATGAGTTTATATAGTACACTGAGAGGAAGATCTGACGGCTAAGATCTGAAGGAGCGAGGTTGGCCGCCTGGCCATGATTGAAGACGGCGACAATGTTGGCCACGTGGCCAAGGTCTGAGGCGCGGCAAGGTTGGCCGCCTGGCCATGATTGCGGGCTGACGTGATTCCTAAGCTAGGGTTTCTGCATGGTTTAAGGAAACCATATTTTGACCATATTTAGGGTGTTCTAGAACAATGAGACATATTTTGGGAATCCGGGACAAGTCTTTGCAAGGTTTCTAATTCCTATAAAGTCCTTGTATATTTGGGAAAGCCCTGATAAACTCATTTTCAGATCGGGTACTAACAGTAGCCCCTCGGCGACGCTTCTTGCAAGGCAATGGAGGGTCGACGATAAAAGAAGGATCCGTTCTGGAACATGAGTTTCAAAACAAATGAAAAGATCGATGGAACGGCTGAACCTTGGAGGCGACCTACGTATCCATAGGGGAATCAAGCCAAACGTAGTTCAGATCTGATGGGAAATTGGGAATGATTGTCCATTGGTGGGGAGCAACATCTTCTGCTGGGGAGAAGTCTGATCTGTGGGAACATGCATCTGCCCGGGAAAATGCAACTGCAGGGGATGAGAGATGACCACGTTGGTCGAGTGGCTAAACCTTTTCAGGTTTCCTACGTATCCTTGGAGGAATCAAGCCGGTCGTAGTTCAGAGGGGATAGGAAATGACCAAGGCGGCCGGGTGGCTGAACCTTTTTAGGATTCCTATGTATCCTCGGAGGAATCAAGCCGGTCGTAGTTCGGAGTTTTGGGGATAAAACGAGACATCGAACTTCTGCTGCGGATAACAAACCTACGGACCCTATCCTGTATGAAGACTGAACATTCTTTAGGGAAACGAGACATCAGATTCCTGCTGGGGACAACAATCCTACGGATACTATCTTGTATGAAGACTGAACATTCGTTACCAATGAAATCATTTGGGAAAAGGAGGTAAGAGGGATAATGGGACAATAAAGACTACGGCGTCTAAATAATACCAAGATGGAAATAATAAATGCTGGAACTTTCGCAACGGCCGTGATCGTTCTAGGATGCACATGACGTAGAGGTTGACGGGTTTCTACAATCATATGAACCCTAAGCAAATATTGGGGGATAATGAGACAATAAAGACTACGGAGTCTAAATGGTAACTGCCGGGGTAAACGCAATCAGAAACGGATGGGTTCCTGCCGATCGCGCTAAAATAATAGATGCTGGATCTCTCCCAATTAGAGACGAACGGGTCTCTGCCAATCACGATCGATCTAGGATGCGCATGACATAGACGCGGACGAGTCTCTGCAATCATGTGAATCCTAAGCAAATATTTGGGGCACACACGAGGTAGAAACGGAAGGGTTCCGACCATCGCGGTGAAGATGGGAAAGAAAATGGAAATTTTAAGGTCAAAATTCCAAGGTCAAAATAGGCTAGGGGCGCCTAAAACGAACAAAAAGAAAAAGATTAGGGGTAAAATGAGATTTTGCCTGAGAGAACAAGGTTGGCCGCGTGGCCAAGGTCACTGAATTGCAATAGTGGCCGCGTGGCCAAGGACGCTGAATGGTCAGATCTCCTTCACGCGGATCGCTGATCTGACGGCTGGGATTGCGAGGGCATAAGTGGCCGCGTGGCCAAGGTCGCCGTCGGGCTGACTCCTTGGTCACATCACCAAAACCCCTCTCTCTTCTCCTTCTTTTCTTCTTCCTTCTTCTTCCTTCCACCATTGTTGACGAGTTAGAGAGAGAAAATTGAGTTTTAGAGAGAAAAAGCTAGGATTTGATATTTTTTTGAGGATTTAGTTTCGAATACTTCGGATAAAATGGCGGACTGGATCAATGAGGCTTTGTTTGGGGGTTTTCCGGGCCAAGGTTGTCGCGACCCGAAATATAGGCTCTATTTTATTAGTAATAAGTGATTATTGTTTAATTATTTGCCTATTTATCTATTTATTTAAATTATTATTTATTTAAATATTTATGTGTGCATTTTATGTGTTATAATAATTTATGCCAAGCATTTTATTCGAGTTATTTGGGCTAGTGTAGAAGTGTTGAGTCTTAATTGTTAGTAGGGAGAGAAAGCTTTTGCGTTAGTTGAAGGGGAGGGGCCTAGATGTAACCTTTTGAATAATTTCCCCTTACTCCCCTCTCCTCCCTCACCTTCTCCCTCACTCTCTCCATCCCACTCCCATCCAACTCTCTCTCCCTCTCTCTTGTGTTTTGGGTAAGTTTTCTCCCTTTCCTTCTCTCTTAATTTTCTTCATCTTCTCCTTGTTATCTCTCATTTCTTAAAACATGAACCTTGTTTAGATCGTCGATAGGATCGCGTAGAACCAAAAAGAATTGAATTCCGTCAACTTTGAGATTTATCACGTAAGTTACTTTTCCCCCATTTTTATGCTAAAATGCTCATAACATGTTTCTACAATGCTTTATTTGTTATATTTGAAGTTTGGTTGAGTTTGGAATTGATTTGGAATTTATTTGAGTTTTTGGTCAAAAATGGTGATTTTTATGAAAATTGGGTAAATCTTGGTTTGAGATTGATAAAGGATGTTGTTTGTGTTTTCCCTTAAGCTTAGTTGTTGTTTGGGTTCAGTTTTGAACTTGTGCTAAGAGTAGAATTTGGGACATTTTGATTTGGGTAAGAAATTTGGTTGAAAAATGGTGGATTTGGCCTTAAACCCAGCTGGGAATTCCTCCCAGCCCGTAGACCAAGCGCGCGCCCGTCCCCCTCCAGGCGCCCGCCTACATGTCCTTTTCTAATGGCCAGACCTTCTGGTCATTCAGGCGCCCGCCTGCCCCATGCCAGGCGCCCGCCCGCCCCCTGTTCCAGGATTTTGCCCTTTTGCTTGGTTTAAGACTTGAGGCTTATCTAGTTTAGGTTTATTTCTTCTAATTAACTTAAGATAACACCGTGGAACACTTTATTGAGTGGATTTGATTCTTTTGTGAATAAATACGATATGGAATTTGATTAAGTATCATTTTGGGAATGTGGTTCATCTTTGACGTGCGGTTTATATTGGTTTACCTTTGTGGTGATTTAATTGGATTGGTTCCCTACTTTGGAACCTTAAGTTGTTTATTCATGCTAAATTATTATTACTTAGCATCTATTTAGAAGCCCAGCTGGCATATTTGTTGCATCGGGCGATGGGAAGGATTATAATGGCAAAGCCAAGTCCCTTATAATGTTGACCATTGTTTTGCCCCCTTCTATACCCCTTTTCCAGATTGGCCTTGGAAAAGATAAGTTAGCTTCCTTTGTGAATGTATCTAGCTACCGGGCATGACTTTGTGTCATGGCTCTTGTCCTTTGTGACACTTTTATGGTTATTGGTTCCGGTACCGGGGTTTTCTCTTCGGCTTTCATGCTATTATGAAGATGATGATTTGTTGATTATTGAAGCTGCGCAGAGATCCTTTATTTGGATGTATCGGTTTGGAAACCTTGGCTTATATCCTTTGTTATGTGTTTATTTCCGCTGCTATCTGTCATGTGATAAATGCTATGTGCTATGTGATATTTATTATTGCTTAGTGCTTCTTGCATCATAGCATGTCATGTAGTTGCATTAGTAACTTATTGAGATTTATCTCACCCCCTTTCTTTTTATCTTTGTTTTTCCTTAACCCCCCCAGGTGCTAAGGATTAGTCTCGCTAATCACGAGAAAGAGGACGTCGAGTGTGGATACATTCTTTTGGGGAAATTTGTTATAGGTTGGTTTACATTATATAAATGTGTAACCTTTTTGGGATAGTTGTACCAAACATTGACGTCATTAGGATTGTGTATTTTGTAACTTTGGTGTATAGCTTATGGAGTTTATACTAGTTTTACCTTGTTGTTCAAGTTAATTTTCAAAACCTTGTGTTATCACCTTTTGGTATCAAATGGAATTTTTAACTTCGGCATTTCACAGTTTTGGTTTTAGAGTCGACGTCCAGATCGCGGTCTCGGGCCCGCGGGGTCCGGGGTCGCGACAGTTGGTATCAGAGCTATGGCATTAGCTCTATGTATAAGTATAGGTGGATTAGTATGACCTAGGTGGGTAGTAGTGTGCGGAGTGATTAACGGTTGATGTTTTATGCAGTACTTGTTTACAATGGTTCGTAGAAGGAGTGGTGAAGGTAGTACCGGTAATGCAAATCAGAATGATACAAGGGAAGAAGCCCGTGCCATGTTTCAAGGCATGTTCGAGGCGGCCATGAAGGCCATACATGATCAAGGTCCGAGGGTAGAACAAGCACCACCCCGCTATAGATTGGAGCAATTTCTCAAACTGAAACCGGTTGAATTCAATGGGGAACCCGATGTAAGGAAAGCTGAGTTGTGGATTGAGTCGATGGAGAAGATTTTATGATGTGTTTGGGTGCACGGATGAGGACAAGGTCCGGTTTGCGGCTTACAAACTTGTGGGAGCCGCCGAGCATTGGTGGAAGGGTGTTAAAGTTATTTGGGATGATACTCACACGGTGTATGCGTGGGAGTTGTTTGTGCGCAAATTCAAGGAGCATTTCATTCCGGTTGTTGATCAAAACCGAAAGGAGATCGAGCTACTCAACTTGGAGCAAGGTTTGCTGTCTATAGCTCAATACTCGGCTAAGTTCATAGAATTAGCCCGGTATTGAGACTATTTGGTGAGGACCGAGGAACAAAAAGCTATGAGATTCATTCGGGGATTGAAGACCTCCATCCGTACTCAACTTATAGCCTAGAGGATTGTGACATTTCAAGACGTGGTAGACCAAGCCTACTTGATAGAGCAAGATATTGGGGAGCACAAAAGGAAAACCGAGGTTATGGGTACGGGTAAACCGGGAAGCCATGCTAAATCGCAACCTCAACACCGTTCCGACAATCGAGGTAACCCGGGAGCATCATCTCAGTTTAAGGGGCAAACCATACCGAGGAATCCGAGTACTACTCCGGGGATTCAGTATAGGAAGCCTTGTACCTTTTGTCAGAAGGTAGGCCATTCGGAGGATAGGTGTTGGAAAAAACAAGGCAAGCGTACCAATTGTGGTGAAATGGGGCACTTTGCGAGAGATTGTGCGAGGTACCGATGACAGTCATCCGGGTCAGGGGTTGGTACTAATCAGGGTCAGAAAAGGGATGCCGCTGGAAGCCAAAGTTCAAGGAAAGATATACGCCATGAATCAACAACAGCGACCGATGATCCTTCAGTTATTGGAGGTATTGTTTCTGTGTCTAATGTGAGCGCACGAGCATTAGTAGATCCAGGATCATCTCATTCATACATTTATGTGCAATTTTCTTCCATGTTAAATGCTGCATTCGAGTCTTTACCGTACGTGCTAGAGGTGTCGACCCCTATAGGAGAATGCTTGATTTCTGATCGAGTCTTTCGTGCTTGTGATGTGGTTATTTGTGGTCGAGTCCTTTGTGCGGATTTGGTAGTTCTTCCTATTCAAGACTTTGATGTCATTTTGGGTATGGATTGGTTGAGCAAGTTTCATGCTTCTGTTGATTGCCGTAAGAAAACTGTTACTTTTTCTATTCCCGATGAGCCTAAATTTGTGTTTGAGGCTAGTCCTCTGAGTAGAAGGGTTCGCTTAATTTCTTTTATGAAAGCGAGAAAATTATTGCATAGCGGTTGTGAGGGGTACTTGGCTAGTGTTCTTGATACTAGGAAGGAATCCCCTAGTTTGGATAGTGTTCGGGTAGTTCGGGAATTTCCCGATGTTTTCTCTACCGAGTATGATATGCCTCCCGATCGTGAGATTGAATTTTGTATAGACCTTTTGCCGGGTACGGCTCCAATTTCGAAAGCACCTTATAGATTGGCTCCCGCAGAGTTAAAGGAATTAAAGGTTCAGTTGCAAGAGTTGCTTGATCGAGGGTTTATACGCCCTAGTGTTTCCCCATGGGGAGCACCGGTTTTATTTGTGCGGAAGAAAGACGGTTCCTTGAGATTGTGCATCGATTACCGGAAGTTGAATCAGGTCACGGTGAAGAACAAGTATCCTCTACCGTACATCGATGATTTATTTGATCAGCTTCAAGGGTCCGTGGTTTTCTCTAAACTTGATTTGAGGAGTGGGTACCATCAGTTGAAGGTTCGATCGGAGGATATTCCGAAGACTGCTTTTCGCACTCGTTATGGTCATTACGAGTTCTTGGTTATGCCGTTTGGGTTGACGAACGCGCCGGCCGTGTTTATGGATTTGATGAACCGAGTTTTCCATCCTTATCTGGATTCGTTCGTGGTGGTCTTTATTGATGATATACTCGTCTACTCTAAATCTAGAGAGGAGCACGAGCAACATTTGAGGACAGTTTTATCCGTTCTTGCGAGGGAGAAATTATTTTCGAAATTCAGTAAATGCGAATTTTGGCTCGAGAAGGTGTCATTTCTGGGTCATGTGATTTCTAAAGAGGGGATTTCGGTGGATCCTTCAAAGATTGAAGCTATAGTGGATTGGAAGAGACCCGAATCAGTGACAGAGATTAGAAGCTTTCTTGGTTTAGCCGGGTATTACAGAAGATTTATTGAGGGGTTTTCGAGGATCGCTACTCCGATGACTCAGTTGACCCGGAAGAATGTCCCGTTTGTGTGGACCGAGAAATGTGACAAGAGTTTCGAGGAATTGAAGAAGAGGTTGACTACCGCACCGATCTTGACTTTGCCTAATGGGAGCGATGGCCTAGTGATTTACAGTGATGCTTCGAAAGAGGGTTTGGGTTGTGTGTTGATGCAGAATGGGAAAGTGATTGCTTATGCTTCGAGGAAGTTGACCCCTAGTGAACAGAATTACCCCACTCATGATATGGAGTTAGCGGCTATTGTATTTGCGTTGCACAAATGGAAACACTACCTTTATGGGGCGAAGTTTGAAATTTTTACAGATCACAAGAGTTTGAAGTACCTTTTCTCCCAGAAAGAGTTGAATAATAGACAGCGCCGATGGATGGAATTGTTGAAGGATTATGATTGTACGATTTCTTATCATCCGGGGAAGGCGAATGTGGTAGCCGATGCGATTAGTAGAAAATCTTATGTGGCTTCGATGATGGTCCGGGAGTGGAAAATGCTTGAGGATGTGCGAGATTGGTCTCCTCGTGAATCGAGACATGGGGCTATTTTTGCAAATATTAGGGTATCTCCGACCCTAATTAAGAGGATAAAAGAAGCTCAGAAAGAAGATCCCGAGTTGGTGAAGATAATGGGTAAACTGAAAGAGCAGAACTACGAGGATTTTTCTATTAGCCCGGTGGGAGTGTTGACTTTCCGTGGAAGATTGTGTGTTCCGGATGTTGATGGAATTAAACAGAGAGTTCTTGATGAGGGTCACAAATCGAGGTATACTATTCATCCGGGTAGTACGAAGATGTATCAGGATTTGAAGCAACAATTTTGGTGGATTAATATGAAAAGGGAGATAGCGGAGTATGTTTCGAAGTGTCTAACGTGTCAGCAGGTCAAAGCCGAGCATCGGAGACCCGCGGGATTACTTCAGCCGTTAGAGATTCCCGAGTGGAAATGGGAGCATGTGACTATGGATTTCGTTACGGGACTACCTCGTACCCGTAGGAAGTATGACAGTGTTTGGGTAATAGTGGATAGATTGACCAAGAATGCCCATTTCTTGCCTATTGACATCAGATATTCGATGGAAAAGCTTGCGACCCTTTACATTGATGAGATCGTTAGATTGCATGGGGTTCCGGTTAGCATTGTGTCAGATCGAGACCCGAGGTTTACTTCTAGGTTTTGGAAGGCGTTTCAGGAAGCTTTGGGTACAGATTTGCGATTCAGTACAGCTTTTCATCCTCAGACCGATGGTCAAGCCGAGAGGACTATTCAGATTTTGGAGGATATGTTGCGAGCGTGTTCGATAGACTTTTCTGATTCTTGGGATTCGCACCTACCATTAGTGGAGTTCTCTTACAACAACAGTTATCAGGCTAGTATCGAGATGGCACCGTATGAGGCTTTGTATGGAAGGAAATGTCGATCACCTATTTGTTGGGATGAGGTCGGTGAAGCGAAAGTTTTGGGTATTGATTTTCTTCGGGATTCGGTTGAGAAGGTTAGAGTTATCCGGGATCGATTGAAAACAGCCCAGAGTCGACATAAGAGCTATGCAGATAACCGAAGGCGAGATCTTAGTTTTCAGACATGTGATTTGGTATTCTTGAAAGTGTCTCCGAATGTGGGTATTCGTAGGTTTGGGAAGAAAGGCAAATTGGCTCCGAGGTTTATTGGCCCGTTTGAGATTTTGGGAAAGGTTGGACTTCTAGCGTATCGTCTTGCGTTACCGTCATCTTTAGACCGGTTGTACAACGTGTTCCACGTTTCTATGCTTCGGAAGTATGTTCATGATCCATCTCACGTGTTACCGAGGATACCGGAAGATATTGAGCCCGATATGACTTATGAGGAACGACCGGTTCGGATTTTAGATACCAAAGTCCAAGAGTTGAGAAACAAAAGCATTGCGTTGGTTAGAGTCCTTTGGAGGAATCATAACATCGAGGAGTCGACGTGGGAGCTCCGAGATGAGATCGAGAGGAAATTTCCGTGGCTTTTTGTTTAAGGTGAGTCTCGTTAAAATTCGGGTCGAATTTTCTTTAAGGGGGAGTGAATGTCGCGACCCGAAATATAGGCTCTATTTTATTAGTAATAAGTGATTATTGTTTAATTATTTGCCTATCTATTTATTTAAATTATTATTTATTTAAATATTTATGTGTTCATTTTATGTGTTATAATAATTTATGCCAAGCATTTTATTCGAGTTATTTGGGCTAGTGTAGAAGTGTTGAGTCTTAATTGTTAGTAGGGAGAGTAAGCTTTTGCGTTAGTTGAAGGGGAGGGGCCTAGATGTAACCTTTTGAATAATTTCCCCTTACTCCCCTCTCCTCCCTCACCTTCTCCCTCACTCTCTCCATCCCTCTCCCAGCCAACGCTCTCTCCCTCTCTCTTGTGTTTTGGGTAAGTTTTCTCCCTTTCCTTCTCTCTTAATTTTCTTCATCTTCTCCTTGTTATCTCTCATTTCTTAAACATGAACCTTGTTTTGATCGTCGATAGGATCGCGTAGAACCAAAAAGAATTGAATTCCGTCAACTTTGAGATTTATCAAGTAAGTTACTTTTCCCCCATTTTTATGCTAAAATGCTCATAACATGTTTTACAATGCTTTATTTGTTATATTTGAAGTTTGGTTGAGTTTGAAATTGATTTGGAATTTATTTGAGTTTTTGGTCAAAAATGGTGATTTTTATGAAAATTGGTAAATCTTGGTTTGAGATTGATAAAGGATGTTGTTTGTGTTTTCCCTTAAGCTTAGTTGTTGTTTGGGTTCAGTTTTGAACTTGTGCTAAGAGTAGAATTTGGGACATTTCGATTTGGGTAAGAAATTTGGTTGAAAATGGTGGATTTGGCCTTAAACCCAGCTGGGAATTCCTCCCAGCCCGTAGACCAAGCGTGCGCCCGTCCCCCTCCAGGCGCCCGCCTACATGTCCTTTTCTATTGGCCAGACCTTCTCAGGCGCCCGCCTGCCCCATCAGGCGCCCGCCCGCCCCCTGTTCCAGGATTTTGCCCTTTTGCTTGGTTTAAGACTTAAGGCTTATCTAGTTTAGGTTTATTTCTTCTAATTAACTTAAGATAACACCGTGGAACACTTTATTTAGTGGATTTGATTCTTTTGTGAATAAATACGATATGGAATTTGATTAAGTATCATTTTGGGAATGTGGTTCATCTTTGACGTGCGGTTTGTATTGGTTTACCTTTGTGGTGATTTAATTGGATTGGTTCCCTACTTTGGAACCTTAAGTTGTTTATTCATGCTAAATTATTATTACTTAGCATTTAATTAGAAGCCCAGCTGGCATATTTGTTGCATCGGGCGATGGGAAGGATTATAATGGCAAAGCGAAGTCCATTATAATGTTGACCATTGTTTTGCCCCCTTCTATACCCCTTTTCCAGATTGGCCTTGGAAAAGATAAGTTAGCTTCCTTTGTGAATGTATCTAGCTACCGGGCATGACTTTGTGTCATGGCTCTTGTCCTTTGTGACACTTTTATGGTTATTGGTTCCGGTACCAGGGTTTTCTCTTCGGCTTTCATGCTATTATGAAGATGATGATTTGTTGATTATTGAAGCTGCGCAGAGATCCTTTATTTGGATGTATCGGTTTAGAAACCTTGGCTTATATCCTTTGTTATGTGTTTTGTCGCGACCCCGGACCCCGCGGACCCGAGACCGCGAGCTGGACGTCGACTCTAAAACCAAAACTGTGAAATACCGAAGTTAAAAATTTCCATTTGATACCAAAAGGTGATGATCCAAAGTTTTACAAAACCAAGTTTGATAAAAACCAATTACAACTATCATAAACTTCCACAAGTTTATGCCCAACAAAATACAAATATGCAATTCTTAATGACGTCATAATTTGGTACAACTACCCCAAAAAGGTTACACATTTATATAATGTAAACCAACCTATAACAACTTTCCCCAAAAGAATGGATCCACACTCGACGTCCTCTTTCTCGTGATCAGCGAGACTAATCCTTAGCACCTGGGGGAGGGTGGGTTAAGGAAAAACAAGGATAAAAGAAAAGGGGGTGAGATAAATCTCAATAAGTTACTAATGCAACTACATGACATGCTATGATGCACGAAGCGATAAGCAATAATAAATATCACATAGCACATAGCATTTATCACTTAACAGATAGCAGCGGAAATAAACACATAACAAAGGATATAGCCAAGGTTTTCCAAACCGGTACATCCAAATAAAGGATCGCTGCGCAGCTTCAATAATCAACAAATGATCATCTTCATAATAGCATGAAAGCCGAAGAGAAAACCCCCGGTACCGGAACCAATAACCATAAAAGTGTCACAAAGGACAAGAACCATAACACAAAGTCATGCCCGGTAGCTAGATACATTCACAAAGGAAGCTAACTTATCCCTTCCAACGCCAATCTGGAAAAGGGGTATAGAAGGGGGCAAAACAATGGTCAACATTATAATGGACTTGGCTTTGCCATTATAATCTTTCCCATCGCCCGATGCAACAAATATGCCAGCTGGGCTTCCAATTAAATGCTAAGTAATAAAATACTAGCACGATAAACAACAAAGGATTCCAAAGTAGGGAATCATGCCAAATAATCACCAAGAAGATGAAATGAACCAACAATACACAATAAAGGTGCTCCAAAATCCCAATTAACAATTAATGAATTTCAAACACAAACTTGATCACAAAGGACCCAATTCTATCACTAAAGTGTACTACAATGTTCACTAAGGTCAACTAGAAGAACGCCCAAGACTTCGACCAAAACGCATTCTTCAATCACACAAAATTAACAAATGTAAACTTTCAGGGGTTCTGTGCGGCCGCCCAAAAGGGACTGTGCGGTCGCCCAAAACGCCCTCAAACAAGAACAAAAGCTTTCAGATAGATGCGCGGTCGCCCAGACATTTTTGTGCGGCCGCCCAACCTTCTGGACTGCCGGAAATCGGGAAGAACAAACTGGGTTCTTCCATTTTCATACCAAAACACATTTCAACCAAAAATCCAACCTTCCAACAAGTTTACTAATGTACCAAAACCACTTATAACTAGAATGGGAATCCAAATACACCATTTATCACCCAAAACCAAGAATCAAAACCAACATTCATCAATTCACCATTTTTAACCAAAAACTCAAATAAATTCAAAACCCAACCAAACTTCAATTATAACACATCAAACATTATCTAAACATGATATGAACATTTTAGCATCAAAATGGGGGAAAAGCAACTTACTTGACAAATCTCAAAGTTGACGGAATTCAATTCTTTTTGGTTCTACTCGATCCTATCGACGATCTAAACACATTTCACGTTTTAAGAAATGAGAGATTATGAGAGGAAGAAGAAGGAAATGAAGAGAGAAGGAGAGAAAGAAAAACTTACCACAATTGCTAGAGAGAGAGGGAGAGTTGCTGGGAGGTGATGGGGGGGGGGGAAGGGGAAGAGTAAGGGAGAAGAGAAGGAGTAGGGAGGGAGTAGGGAAATGATTTAAAGAATTTACACTTAGGCCCCCTCCTCTACACTACACACAAATACTCCCCACTAACAAATAAGACTCAACATTACTACACTAGCACAAATGACCCAAATAAAATGCTAGGCATAAATTATTATAACACATAAAACGCACACATAAATATTTAAATAAATAATAATTTAAACAAATAAATAAGCAAATAAATAAATAATGATTATTTATTACTAATGAAATAGAGCCTAGATTTCGGGTCGTGACATGTTTATTTCCGCTGCTATCTGTCATGTGATAAATGCTATGTGCTATGTGATATTTATTATTGCTTAGTGCTTCTTGCATCATAGCATGTCATGTAGTTGCATTAGTAACTTATTGAGATTTATCTCACCCCCTTTCTTTTTATCTTTGTTTTTCCTTAACCCCCCCCCAGGTGCTAAGGATTAGTCTCGCTGATCACGAGAAAGAGGACGTCGAGTGTGGATACATTCTTTTGGGAAAAGTTGTTATAGGTTGGTTTACATTATATAAATGTGTAACCTTTTTGGGATAGTTGTACCAAACATTGACGTCATTAGGATTTGTGTATTTTGTAACTTTGGTGTATAAGCATATGGAGTTTATACTAGTTTTACCTTGTTGTTCAAGTTAATTTTCAAAACCTTGTGTTATCACCTTTTGGTATCAAATGGAATTTTTAACTTCGGTATTTCACAGTTTTGGTTTTAGAGTCGACGTCCAGATCGCGGTCTCGGGCCCGCGGGGTCCGGGGTCGCGACAAAGGTGGATATGTGCCTCCACAACAAGAACAAGAACAATGGCATGGCGATCCTCAAGGTGAGGGAAATGTAGGGGCTGACCCAGGAGCGGGTTTAGAAGCGGCGCCCTTGATACCACAGGGCGGTTTGAGACCACGAGCGGCGACTCGGAACTTTCGCGACGGCCTTCTTTGGTCAACATTTGATCAAGACTACGATTTCTACATTGACTCAGAGCGTCACTGGTCGATGGGCCTTCCGGAGACACGAGAGGTAAATTTCAAATTTTCGCTCCTCTTATTTTCACATTTTTCGCACTTTTGTACAATATATATATTGCCAGAATCGTAATTTGCTAGAAATGTAGATTGCTAGAAATGTAAATTGCTAGGAGTGTAACATACCTGTGATGTGTTTACCTGCAGAGGATCAAGGCTCGTGGGTCCACAGTGACTGTGGGCAAATTGTGGGCGTCTCTGCCGGAGGGACCGGGCGGTTTGCGTGCTTGGATTGAGGCTATGGGGTTTGGCCCATTCTTTGATAGTGTCCGCATTGTTGGGGGCACCCTGAAGGTGGCGGCGGTGATAGAAGTGTGCAGGGAGTTCTGGTGGAACACCACCCATACCTTCCACTTCAGTTGGGGAGAGATTACCATCACGCCGACGGATTTCGCGGTTATCATGGGGTTGAGGTTCACTGCTACCCCTTTTCCTTTTGATGAGAGCTTGGCGGAGCGGCGGGACTATAGGCAGGCTCTGTTGGGAGTTGACACTGATCTGGGGGGAGGTGTCAAGGGTTATGGAGTGGAGGCCGGGAAGGTAAACCGTTTGGTGGAGATGGCTATTGAGGCCTTTGGTAGGGGGGAATATGATTTGGATTGCTTGGTCCGGCTGTTCTTATGGTACAGCTTTTCAGATATCTTGTTTCCCAGTGGGGCTACTGTCTGTAGGTACTCACTGCTAGGGGCTTTTGTGGACTTGGACCAAGTCGGTAGGATTTCTTGGGGCGGAGCTGGTTTGGCTGAGATTTACCGGGCATTGGACCATTGCTCGAGGGCTAGCTCGTTGGACTTTGACGGGTTTCAGTTCGCCTTTGAGGTATGCTCTTGACAACCCTTCTTTTCACTTGTTGGGATTTCTGCTCTATCTTTTGGTCTGAAATGTTTCTCTCATTATATGCACAGGCGTGGGTGTACGAGATCTTCGGTGTTGCCCCTTTTTAGTTGGTGATGAGTGCTAACAAGGTTGTCCCTGCCATGTCGTACTGGTGCAAAAGCAACAGGGCTCCTCCCCGCAGGAACCGGGATAGGAAGACAGTGGATGGCGCCGATCTGGCGAGGGCTTTTGCAATGTCTGAGCCTGTCGGGGTCAGGTTTTACCCATGGAGTCCGGCTAATGAGGCTTCGGTGGGTCCCTATGTAGTGGAGTTGACCGCTTCTAGGGTTCTGCTTGTGGGTCTCACCGGGGAGGCCATGTATCTCGGAGAGAGGGTGGTTCATCAGCATAGGGCTGGCGCGTTACCGTGGGCTCCTTATGACCCTCCTCGGGATATGCTCCGTCCTGCGAGGTTGGCAACTTTCTTGGCTCCCACTCTGGCAGAGCATTACAGGGGGAGTGACGACTACGCCGGCTATGTGTAGACTCGGTTGATCAGCCCTCAGGTTTGGGCTAGGATGTTATCGGGAGAGGGATCGAGCTCGGCCCGGTATGTTGGTCGGAGTCGGCCTTTGGTGGACATGCCTCCCAGTTCGAGTAGCGTGAGGGTGATGAGAGGTGGCCGGGAGGTGGAGATTAGCTTGGAGCCGACGGCCGCAGATGTTATCGAGGAGACTTTTGTTCCTCCGCCTGACGCTGGGGTATGACCTTATGATTTATTTCAGTCATGCACACACACACTTGTTATTTCGGCATTGTAATCATTGCCTTGGTTTCCCTTTCAGGTGACTTGGGAGGCGTACGTTCGTTCTGTTCAGTGGGAGAACGTACTGATGCGCCTACTGAGAGAGGCATATCATTCTTGTACTTGTCAGAGGGACGATGTTGCGTCACCCCAGCGTCGTGAGCGGTCTCCGAACAGTGAGGGCTCTTCTCACACTGGTGGTCGAGCGGTCCGGGGATGGATTTCAGGTGCCGGTAGCTCTCGAGCTTTAGCGCGGCGTGGAGACACCACAGAGGAGGATTCTGATTAGGCGGGGACCATCTTTCCATCTTTATTTCCTACATTGTTAGCTAGTATAGACGAATATGTACTGGACAAACATTTAACATGCATGTAAATATATTTATGAACTAAAATGAGAATGATTTTGTGATAACCTATCTGTACAAACTAATTATTTTACAATGCTCTTAATTTTTATACAATGCATGAGCCTCGGGGAGGGACGTGTACGTTGTTTGCATGGATCCGTTGTGGAGTGGGAGTAACGATCTGCGATTTTCTGCATGGTGGCAAGAGTGGCCGCGTGGCCAAGGCAAAGTCGGCCGCCTGGCCAAGAGCAATAGTGGCCGCGTGGCCGAGGATAATTGAAGCCGCGTGGCCAAGTCTGCCGCCGTCTCTGGTTTTCCTTTTCCTGTCAAGAATTGGAGTTTGTGTACTATTTAAGGGGGGTTTGTGTTGCCTTAGAATTCGTACCAGCCACTTCTTTTGAGAAATTTAGAGTTCCAATCACCAATTTGCTTGCTCTTTGCCATGGATCATGAGGCTAGGATCACAAGTCTTGAGAAAAAAGTCTTTATAACCTCTTTGGAGAAGTGGGTTGCCAAACTTTCTGGTTCTAGTCGTAGGAAACTTGATGAACGGTATGGGATAAAGTGTCTTTGGTCACTTTTGCACATGAACTCCAATACCAACCTTTTGCAAGCCTGTGGGAAATTTTGGAATGATACCCTCCATGTCTTCAACTTTTCATTCAACGAGATGACACCCACTTATGAGGATATCGCGGCATTATGTGGCTACGAAGGGAAGGGTAAAGTTGCCTTGCCTTTTGACTTTGTTTGCTTGAGGGACAAGTTGATGACCTTTGGCGTGTCCGTGGAGGACTTTGATATGTATGCTAGGGGCGGCTATGTTGACCTTTCTTGGATGCCACAACACTTTATGCACATGGACGTGGCTTCTGACCGTTCTTTGGACCATCTTGCACTATGCTTGTTTGCCTCTATTCTCTTCCCCTCTGAGGTTGGGTTTCCCAGTGAAGGGTGCTTGGGCATGGTAAATTCCGCTCGTCTAGGCTATGACATTGTGCCGGCTATCCTTGGAGAGATGCTCTGTGGGATTCCCCATTTCGCGGCTTATGGTGGGATGCCTTGTGGTAGTGATAGGCTTTTGACCATGTGGTTGCAAGAGAGGCTTCGAGTGAATAAACCGGTGGCTTCTCTGAAGGTGGCCCCATAGATGCACCGCATTAGAGGCATGGCGGAGCGGTTTGAGGGCATGACTCTCAAAGGTTGGGAAAAGTATTTGGCGGAGATGGTGACTGACGACATTCAGTGGGTGGTGCCCCATTGGCACATTCACTCTGTGAGGGAGAAACAAGTGGGACTTCACATGATCAAAGTTCCGACCCTTTCTGGGACTACCTTTTACTATCCCTCTAGAGTGATTCATCAGTATGGTTTGGTGCAGACCATCCCGGAGGGTTGGGATGAGGAGAGAGATGATTTTCCTTTTGGGATACTTCAGTTGGATGATAGTGCCTCAGTCCTTCTTTCTCAGATGTGGGGCGAGGCTGGCTTTAGTCGTAGGACCTTCATCACACGCTCTAGCAACACCTTCCTGTCACGAGAGTATTTGGATTGGTATATGGGGAGACTTGGGCATGCGGAGCAGACTCTAGAGACCCTAAGGGGCACTATCTTGGGATCCTGTGCTCCGAGTTTTTCGTTGAGAGTGAAAGAGGCGGTGGATTATGAGAGGAGGATGAGTAAGAGCGTGGCTAACGGAAGTGGAGAAGAAGTGGGGACGTCAAAGAAGAGGAAGGGCGAAGAGGCTCCTAATGGCAAGGTTAAAGGTGTTAGTAAATTTGAGAGGAGATTTTGTGAGAATCCTAACAAGAAAGTTCGCCGTGGACAAAGCAAGAAGAAAGAGACCGAGGGCACAAATGGCACTAAAGAGTGATCCCGGGCGTCTCTCCATAGTCGTTGCAGACACATTAGTTTTAATTTAGTCTTATTTTACGTTTTAGTCTAAATTTCAGAATAGGTTATTTATTCAAAAAGTATGTCAAGCTTAGACTCATCAAATAAGTGTTAACATGCAATGACTATGGGAATAAAAGTTTTTGCTTTCAGAAAACACAAATTCTCCTTTTATTATTTCTTGACAAGATTTGGATGTTTATTTGTTTTTTAGACCGCACCTCTTAAAAGGCTGCCTACGTTCCCCTTTTACAAATAGGACTAAGGGGTTCAGGTCACCGTAGTTCACTCCAGTCGGACTAGAATGATTTTAGAGAAAGGGAAGATAGAAGGGGGAATGCTCTAACTTTTGCCTAGACCGCCCTTGCGGGTTTTCGATCTAGCGAGCTTTGTACGCACCCTTATTTTGCATAGACTGCCCTTTGCGGGTTTTCAGTCTATCGGGCTTCTTTTTGCGTAGTAAACATTTTTTTTTTTTTTAGAGAGGGGGGTTGTACTAGTCGTAGTAGCATCTGAGCTTGCTGATGTTGACTGGTTCCTTGAATGGGTTGCCATCCAAATCTGCCATTCTGTCTAGTCTTGTGGCGCGCCTCGAGCTTTGGTCATTGCGTCGACACGTTGCTTCAAATCCTCTATTTCTCTTGAGATGTCTTGAATTGTTTCTGCCGTCAGGTGCGAGAGTACCTCTGGGCCGTTCCTCACATAAGGCTTGATTTCGTAGCAACCGAAGAGTTCTAATTTTTCGCTTTCCCTATAGAACCAAAATCCTCTCATGCTGGTGAGCATGTTCTCGTCCATTAAGCCTTGGATTCTCCTTTGTAGAGCCACACAGTCGTTGGTGTCATGGCCTTCGTCTTGGTGGTAAGAGAAACTTTTGGTAGGTTCAAATGGTTGAAGGGGTGGTAATTCGAAGAGGAGTGAATGTTCTCCTAGAGGCTGCATCATGCCCATTTGTCTCAGTTGGTCGAACAATTTTGCGAGGGGTCCCTATTCTTGTGTATCGGGGGACTGAGAGGGGGTATTTTTCCAAAAAACTTTGCATTTTTTCACTGATTTTCTTTTCCTGGTGTGAGGGCCACGATTCTGTCGTTGGTGTTGGGGTCCGAAGTATATTCCCATGTGCCGGGTGCAGGATTGGGGTATTCGCGAGGAACTCCTTCAGGCAGCGCAACGCGAACTCACATCTCGAACTCCATTCTTGGTCGCGGGCCCTTTCTATTTCTCTGAGTGTCGGTTCCCCCACTGTTGTCAAATGGCTGAGGTATTGCAGTAACTTGATGAGTTCTTCCTTTTCGGCTTTGTTCCGAGGAGACTGCATTCTCAACACAGCTCGAACTCGCCGACTGATAGTCCTCCTCGAGGTTGTGGAGGGGGTCTCTTCTTGGTCCTCCTCGGTTGTCTCGACGTGGCCTTTTCCGTTGAAGATATCCTCGGGCTGTGTCTCCTTTGGCTCAGCTTCGATTCCCAAATTCACACATGTTAACACCTCATCGGCAGCTTGGGCTCGAGACGCGTTTTGATTGATAACCTGTTCTGAGATTTCTTTAGTGTATTCGTTATTTAATTGGCCTGTGTCTGCCTCTTCTAATGAATCATTATTAACTAAGTGTGTATCATTAAATTTATTTTTAGCCAATTTATCATATGAAAGAGTGACTACGGAGGGATACTCGGAAAGGTCGAGGGTTTCATTCATGGCAAAAGGAAAAATAGCGTTTGCAACAAGATCATAGTCTTCGGACGTAATGTCGTCAGACTTAGAGGAAGACTCAAATTCAAAATGTAAAACACTAGACTCTGGGGACGGGGATTTTGGGTGAGTGACAGGAGATGCTGCAGGAGTGGCGACAGGAGAAGGAGTAAGCCCCAATGTCCCCACCATAAATTCCGGAGTAGCTATAGGTCCCCCAATGATGCACCAATTCTTGAGCTTGTCCCCCATGGGTACCACCAATGTCCTCGGATCTATGTCCTTCTCTGATTCATCCCCAATAGCGGCTACCATGTCGTCGTCCATCCCCAGATTACCCAGATGCTGAAGCAGATATTGGCCATCCCACGTCTCAGTCGTTCTTGGCGCTTCTGCAGTTTCTGCTGTCGGCTTGTTAAGGGTTGCGGCTTCAAGTTGATCTGCCAAGTCATCTGCAACCTTGGCGGAGTACTCATGCCTGATGGTTCTAACTCTGCCCGCGTCTTTGTCATATTCCATGTAAGTCAGCTTCATGTTGGACCGATCGAATTCCACATCTCTGAAAATCTCGAACCCTTTCTGCAACTTACCGGTGTGGTCAAACCATGGCTCTGCGAACTCGAAACACGAAAACTCCTCGCCCTCCTTAACGAAGTAACTATTAAGGGAAAGGCTGTATGGTCGCATCTCAGGCTTTTTATGAGGAAGCCCCACTTTCTTAAGGAACTCTATCATTTTCCGTTCTGCTTTGTCTTCGGGAGTGAGAGTATACCCAAGACCGAACAATCCTTGGTGATCAATCTCTTTAACCAGACTTGTGGGACCTTGGAAGCACGTACCTAGCCCCAGCCCCGGTATGAAGCCCATATTATGCAGTATCTTGATAACAGGTGCCACTTTAACCGTTGTTTTGGTGAGGTCGATGGTGCAGATCTATGCTTGAGCGACTATTTCGAAGCCATTGAAGAGTCGGCTCTCTTCCCCATGCTGAATCTGTAAGACAGGAACGCCCTTGGTGTCCGTCCCTTGGGCAGTTACGAGATCGCTGTAGATGATGGTCACTTCATTACCAGATTGAAACTTCACACACTGGTGCAGGGAAGATGGGACTGCGCCCGACTGATGTAACCATGGCCGGCCAAGGAGGAGTGAGAAGGTTGCGGGGATGTCTATGACGTGGAAGTCGGTCGGTAGGATCCTTGTTCCGATGGTAATGGGCAAGGTGGCTTCGCCTATCACGGTGCGGCATGTAGAGTCATAAGCTTTGATGGTTTGCTTGGATGGGAGTAAATCAACACCATGAATGCCAACCACATCCATCATTCTTGAAGGCAGGATATTAATAGCAGAACCATTATCAATGAATACACGAGGGATCTTCTTGCCATCCATTTCCACAGTGATGTACAGGGGTTCATTGTGATCAACTCCGAACACTGGCTTGTCTAGCTCCGAGAAAGTGATGATGTTTCCATAGTGGATATTCCCAATCATGTACGTGACGTTATCTGGGGTAGTGTTTGACGGGACCATAGTAGCGGCGAGGTTTTGCTCAAGCATGAGGCGATGGCGAGAGAGGATGTGAGTAAGGACCAGAGCAAAATGTGGGCTTGGGTCTGTTTGAGTTGGGTAAGGATAGGGTCTTCATTCTCGAGGTCGGCTTGCTCGGGTTCCTTCCCAAAGATTTTCTTTGCACCTTTTGGGTCGGATTGGTACACTTGACCGGATCTTGTAAGGAGACAAACTTCTGCACGTAGCTCCTCCAAAGACAATGGCGTGTCACGACAAGGGGGCGAAACTTCGGTCCTTTTGGCCTCCTCGAAGATTTCGGCCCAAGAAAGAGGTTGAAAGGGTTTGGGACTCTCTTCCTCTAGAGATTCGACTTCACTGACTAGTTCTTCTAAAGACAACAAGTAGCAAGAAGGTTCTTTATTATTAATCATTGAAATACAACCCATCTCGTCACAGTCCGCCACAACAGGCTCGGCCGGATCAGTGATCTCACTATGTTCTACCATGAGTACATTGCTAGCTACATAATCTCTAGGGTCTTCGACAACTCCCTTGTGGATGAGCTCTTACACGGCTTTCTTGAGTTTAAAGCATTCTTCGGTAGTGTGACCGGTGCACTTGTGGTAGTGGCAAAACTTTGACAAATCGCAACCAAGGCGGGGGAGGTGTCCTTCTAATGGTTCGAGAATTTCTAACGTCACCAATGCCATGAAGATATCCACCATCGTGAGCCCTATCTTGTCAAAGGCATCCATGAGCTCTAGGATACTGATCTCGCATGTTTGCACCATATTCACCCCACCCCCATTGTTAGGAAGAGGGTACTTCAACACATTAGGACCCTTCGGCTTCTCAATATTCTTGTCATTGATCAACCCTTGAACTACGCGCTTCAATACCCATCCGTCGTGTGCCTAATGTACTTGTGGTATTTGCAGAATTTGGATGCATCTAAGTCAGTCCTTGGGTTGGCGGGTTGGTAATTCTCTAGCGGCTTAATGAGACCTCTCTTGACTAACACGTCAAAGACCTTCCCCATGGGCATACCAAAATCATCAAAATACTCCCTCTGTTGTGGAGCCCCATTCCTTGTTACGGCTTGGACATCTAGCGGGACCTCATTTTGGACCATATTCACTTGGCCGACGGCCTCCTTTCCACCCCTAGGAGGCGCAGGCGCAGTAGGAACCTTGTAGCGGAAGGAGTTGTTGTTGTTGGTCTTTGGACTTTCCTTTGGCGGCACAATCCCAGTGAACCCTGCTTCGTACCTTACTCCGGCGTCAACCATTTCCCGCAAATCAGGGAAGTAACCATTACCTATTGTCGCGACCGCGAACCCGCGGGTCCGGAATACGCGAGCTGGACGTCGACTTAAAACCAAAACTCTAAAATATAGAAGTTAAAAATTCCATTTTGAACCAAAAGATGATAACACAAGGTTTTACAATTCCAAGTCTAAATCAACAAAGTACATCTAACATAAGCTCCACAAAAGGTTATAATGCTTTTCCTCCTGGGGGGGGTTTAATGGTAAAACTAATGATGTCAATAATGGTAAAACTATCCCCAAAAGGTTATACATTTAAATAATGTAAACCGATCCATAACAACCTGCCCCAAAATCTCAATCCTCTCGACGTCCTCCTCGATCCGCGAATCCTAATCCTTTTCCTCCTGGGGGGGGGTTAAGGAAAAACAAAGATGGAAATAAACGGGGTGAGATAAAATCTCAGTAAGTTACTAATGCAACTACATGACATGCTATAATGCAATAAGCAATAAACAATGATAAATATCACATAGCATGTAACAAATAACAGTCAACAGATAGCAGGGGAAAGTAAACACATAACAAAGGATATTAGCCAAGGTTTCCCAACTGATAGAACCAATTAAAGGATCGCTGCGCAGCTTCAACAATCAACCAATCCATATCTTCACAGTAGCATAAAAGCTAAAGACGATAACCCTGGTCAGAACCGACCAATCAACCCATCAATCAAACAAACCATCTTCATAGTAGCATAAAAGCTGAAGAGAAACCCGGTACCGGAACCAATAACAATGTAAAGTGCCACAAGGGGCGGGAGTCATGCCACAAAGTCATGCTCCAAAACGATTAGCTAGAATACCCACAACAGAGCTAGCTCATCCCAACCAAGGCCAATCTGGATGAGGACAGAAGGACCAATGGGCGATGCTATACTGGACTTGGCTCATGCCATTATAGCATTATCCATTGCCTGACTCGATACACAATTTAACCAGCTGGACTTTCAATAATGCTAAGTAATGACTACTAGCTTTATAAACATCAAAAGGGTTCCAAAGTAGGGAACCGTAACACAAATCACCATAAAGATACAACGATTACTCATTAAGAGTTTAACAACATTGATAGCAAGAAGTTCCTCATAAAAGAGTTCAATAACAGAAATGGAATTGCTCATAAAAGCCCAACAATACAAATCATTAAAACGAAATGATTCTAGGACAAGGATCCATATCAAACGCATCCTAACATGATACACGCGAGTTACTCATAGAGAGTACTACCCAAATGGTCATTCCCCAAATAGCACAATGACTATCATTAAAATTATCCCAAACGTCCACTCATTATGAAAGTGTTCCCACATTTTCCAATAATCCATAAATAAATTCCATAACCCATTTATTCACAAAGGAACCAAGGCGAAACCACACAAACCGATATTCCCAACTTGATTACAACGGACCGATTCTAAACACTTTGTCATAAGACACTAAATGAAATCTCAACACAATCTAAACCTGAAAATCACCTAAATAAACCACCTCATCTCGAAGTACTCTAGAAGAGCTTTAAAATGATAGTTTACTCGTCCAAAACGGAGTTCGGATGAGAAAGTTATGGAGGAAACAGTTTTAGAAGAAAAGGGAAGAATATATCAGAGTCCCAGCTTGGCACGACCGTGCCTAAGAAAGTGGCACGACCGTGCCAAACATGACGAGAGGAAAGTGAATATTGGCACGACCGTGCCAAATAAAGGGGCACGACCGTGCCAGAAGAACAATACCCAGATTTCTTCCTGGGTTCATACATACCCGAAAATGGCACCCAAACAACCCAAAATTCTTACCATTTCTCAAATACTCAAAATCAAGACTTCCAATAAGCATAACAATGAACCAAAACAACTTATAAACTTGAATAGGACCAAAATAACACATCTAGAAACCCAAATCAAGGTTTAAATCCCAACCTTCATATAATCACCATTTTTAACCAAAAATCCAAATAAATTCCAAACTCAATCAAACTTCAAATATAACAACTAAAGCATTATATAAGCATGATATGAATAACTTAGCATATTAATGGGGGAAAAGCAACTTACCTCGAATTTATCAAAGATGACGGAACTCGAATATTTTTAGTTCCCCACGATCCTATCGACGATCTAAACACATTTCATTCAATGAGATTTAAGAAAAGATGAGAGGAAGATAGATAAAATGAAGAGAGAAGGAAGAGGAAAACTTACCTCTTTTTCTTTTGAGGAGAGAGAGAGAAATGAGCTGGGAAAATTAGAAAGTGAGGGAGGAGGAGGAAGAAGAAGGAGGATATTAAAAGAAATGTTACACTTAAGCCCCTTCGCTTCTAACTAACACAAATAAACCCCAAATAACCCTATGTTCATTTCATTCCCCTATTTCACACTTAACACAATATCGCCCAAATAATGCTGGACACAACTTAATATTATAAGATATAAAATGCGCACATAAATAAATAATCGAATAATTAAATATAATTATTAATTAATGCTAGAATTTAGAGACGGGTTTTCGGGTCGTGACACCTATAGCTGCTTTCATCTCCGGTAGCAAGCATTTGTAGAAAATCTGCTTCTGTTCCTTTGCTTTTGGTGGGTATTGGACCTCGCACAACCGATAATTCCACCTCTTGTAAAAATCATAAATAGCCTCGCCGGGCTTTTGCATAGTGTTCTCAAGATCCGTTCGATTCACATGCCAATCCAAGTTAGCTTGATACTTCTCACAGAAAATGGCACTGATTTGGTCCCACGTTTGCCTTTCGCTTGGTTTTAGCCCCAAGAACCAACGCAGAGCTATACCATCCAAAGTGCTATGGAATACGCGAGCCTTTTGTTCGTTGGTGCAGTCACGAGCCCTCATGGCCAACACATAACTATCCAAATGAGTCTTAGGACACGAGTCACCATGAAACATCGCCACTTTAGGCATCTTGAAATCTTTGGGGAGAGCCCCCACTTGGCTAGGGTTGATTGTCTTGGTAGTCGGTGCACTTTGCTTATCCACGGTCTCGATCAACTTGCGCATTTGCTCTTGCATGGCCGTGACCACAGGGTGATTGGAGATGTCGGGGATAGATTATGACAGAATGACGGGAGGAGTAGTGGAAGTAGTAGCAGCGGCCATCCCAATACTCAGAGGCAACGAGGGTGCGGGTAGTTTGCTAGCAGAGAGGTAGCCACCATTGAGAGTAGCCTCAGTGTTGAGTTCGGCGGCGCTAGCAGGAGGAGCAGAGGCAGAAGATGAAGCGGGAGTTGACATTGCTGATGACGAGACTGAGAACGTGGACGGAGTAGAAGTTTCACGTTGTAGTCGACCACCCGAACGGATCCAAACTTGCTTTGCTGAAAGGTTGAAGGGCAATGAAGCTTTTAGGAGAGGGGAAGGCTCATGCAAAGTATATTTTAATTTACAAAAACATACATTATTTACATCCTAATTGGTTGGAAGGGGTACCCCTTTTTCGCAACTAGTTAGAAGGCTACGATTAGTGGAGGCCATCACTACGTCTATAGACCCCTCGTTTTTCACCTGCATTGCACACCCCCAAACAGACAATTTGGGCGAGGGTCCTATAGGGCAAGCGGCTTCCACCAACCATCGGATCCTACGACTAACCCTTCCTTAAAGGCATTTATCGTGGTGTCTAGGTTACATCCTACACAAGTTAATGATGAGCGGAGATCTTGACAACAAACACTCATCATACTATGGCACGTCCCTTGTAGGGAAATCAATTTTTTGTGCACTTTCTCTCAAAAGATCTCGATTCATCATTGACTTGGGGATGACTCGACATAGACAACACGTTAATTGACTATTAAGAAAAAGCTAGCCAAACCAACCGGTCAAAACCTAGGTGTGTTACCTACACTAGTGTGGGTTGACATGGGTTAGGTAAAAGGTTCCCACCGTACACGGTGAGTGGAATAGACGAGTGACTCGAAAAGAGTGCGACAGTAGCGCAAAAATTCTTGCACATCGAATACTCCGGGTAATGGGGACCTGTGCAGTGCTGACACAGACTAGTGGTAGTGTGAGGCAAGAAACTAATTCTTTTTAGGGAGAAAAGAGAGAAGTTTTTAATGTTAGGATGATGCAATGCAATGCATGAGAGAGAGAGAGAGAGAGAGAGAGAGGGAGAGAATAATGTACAAGGGAGCATAGCAGAGTTTTGTTTGACCCTAATACTAAAGCGAAGATAACAAGGGTACATGGTACAAGGTACAAGGTACAAGTATTAACATGGCGGAGTGCGCGGGTGCATGTGTAACATGGCTTAACTGTAGGGGGCACGTGAAAACATGGCAAGTGTGCATGTGTAAACATGGCAGGTGTGTGCATGTGTAAACATGGAAAGTGTGTGCATGTGTAAACATGGCAGGTGTGTGCATGTGTAAACATGGCAGGTGTGTGCATGTGTAAACATGGCAGGTGTGTGCATGTGTAAACATGGCAAGTGTGTGCATGTGTAAACATGGCAAGTGTGTGCATGTATTAATATGGCAGGTGTGTGCATGTGGAAACATGGCAAGTGTGTGCATGTATAAACATGGCAGGTGTGTGCATGTGTAAACATGGCAAGTGTGTGCATGTGTAAACATGGCAAGCATCATGATGTGACGAAAGTTAGACCCACTAAAGGATACCCCTTTCCGATGAAGCGACGCATGGGAAGTATCTTGTGATTATTTTTATTTACAAAAGGGAATATTCATAACGACATTAAAATTAGGAGAGTCGCCACGCCGTTTTAATTATAGCCAAAACATTGAAAAAAGCATTTTAGTGGGTTCGGGGGTCAAATTACAACAAGAGAAGAATATTTATGTTATCACTCCTATTGCCCGAATTGATCGGTCTTTCTATCATGATGCGGTGTTAGTAGTGTGTTAATGATTGAGACCGGATCCGAAGATTGCCTACGTTCCTCTCAATGTGAGAAGCTCAGGTCAGCGTAGTTCGAGAAGAATTTAGGAGAATCGGGATCATGCATAATGAGGGGGGAATTACCTAAAGATTAGGGTTTAGAAGTAGTTCCTAGATCATCCTCGGGTTGATGAACCCTAGATCATCATCGGCTATGAAATAACATGTAATTATGAAGATCGCAACCCTAAATATAACATAAATAAGGTTTTAATCTATGAATATGATGAACATGCGAAGAACATATTATGAACATATGAATGAACATGCAAAGCATATGAAGAAACTATGAATAAACATGAAAGAACATGAATATTAAAGATCTACATTAAAAATGATGCAAGAACATGAAAAAGTTAGAAAACTTACCTATGTTGGCAAGAAATACACCTTGATCTCCTTGAGTGTTTGAATGCTTAATTAGGGAGAAAAATTGTATTTAAGAACTCTAAAATTCGGACTTAAAGCTCTCAAACTCGGGCCTTTTGACCAATGGAATGGAATGAGTTTATATAGTAAACTGAGAGGAAGATCTGACGGCTGAGATCTGAAGGAGCGAGGTTGGCCGCCTGGCCATGATTGAAGACGGCGACAATGTTGGCCGCGTGGCCAAGGTCTGAGGCGCGGCAAGGTTGGCCGCCTGGCCATGATTGCGGGCTGACGTGATTCCTAAGCTAGGGTTTCTGCATGGTTTAAGGAAACCATATTTTGACCATATTTAGGGTGTTCTAGAATAATGAGACATATTTTAGGAATCCGGTACAACTCTTTGCAAGGTTTCTAATTCCTATAAAGTCCTTGTATATTAGGGAAAGCCCTAATAAACTCATTTTCAGATCGGGTACTAACAGTGGTCTAGGCAAAAAACAAGGTGCGTCATAAAAAAAATATAATGAGAGAGTGAGAGAGAGAAGGGAAAGAGAAATGGAGATCTCCGGCCTCTAAGGAAGACAACTGCACAAGCTCTACATTGGATCTCCTCAGCAAGTCAATTCCCCACCGAGTCAACATTGGGATTGCAAAAGGCTCGACAGGATATGGCACCATCAAAGGTTGTCTTGGGTTATCGGCATCATTCTCCAGCAGTGTGCATTTTTGGGTTCATTAAAAGAAGGCCCGTGGTAACCAAGACCCATCCGAGAACGAGCCCATCATAAAAAGGCACGAGGTTGCACAAATAATCCCTAGCTAGTCAATTGGATTGGGCAGCAAATAGCAACAACATGTGTCTCAGTTTTTAAAGCTTCTTCAAGTATGTACTTCTAAAGTACGCCGAAAGGCTCCCGAGAAATGGAGTAGCTCTTGCCATGTTCTCTCATGTTTGTTCCCTCGCACGAGGATGAGTCACTCTTGCTTTGCTCAACAAATGGTGAAGCCCTAGGGGCTATGTGACTCAAGAATAAGGGCTTCTTATGCTTCATTTGACAATCAATAAGCCCTAGGGGCTACGCTCGAGAAAGATGTGTGAGACTATCCTCAAAGTCTCTCAAAAGGGATGTCAAAAAGCCCTCTTGTCATGTGAGCCCGTACTCGTTCCCCCAATCAAGGATGGACCTTTCTCGCAATCAATGATGGCACTCTAGGGGCTACGGTCAAGTCTTAAAGGCTCCCTCATCAAGAAGCAATTCACTTCAATGTCCCCAGCAACATTTGAAGCTTCAACCAAAAGGTCTCAAGGGACTTCGCAATCTACAATCTTTTGGGCTACGACATTACAGTGATACAAGCAAAGGGCAATATTGGGGCTTCGCAATCAACAGTCTTTTGGGCAACAATACTCGGGCAACGCAATTTGGGAGTAGTCTCCATGAAATAGATCAAGCTTCAAGGGTCTCTCAACACTTCCAGTCAAAAGGCCTCTTGGTTTTAAATGAAGGCTCCGATGATATGAATGAATTTGATGATTCTTGTTAGAACTCATAGTGATATTCTGAAGGAAGTCTTGGAGAAAAGGAAAAAGATTCAATATGCTAGACTCACCCGGCTGAGTTATAGCGGGAAATGCCAACATGTTAACTCTAGAGACAGAGTTACGGCCAATCCCAATGTTTCTGCAATACAGCACCCCCTTCTCCAAGATCAAAAGCACAGGCTGCATCCAAAGATCCGCCGTCGGTTCAACTCAAGAAGACTCAAGCAAACATACCTTTTGAGACTTTATCACACCAAGACCATATCATCTGCAACAACATCACCATCTCCCACGAGACGTCTCCCGAAGACCGTACTACATTTTCAACATGGACCTTCCGCCATTTGGGTATCAACCACTAAAAAAAGGGCCATCCATCTCCAAACAAGAGAAAGAAGGAGATCGCCTTCAAGAGTTCTTCCCAATAGCGTCATCCGCTCCCAACATAATGCTAAGCCGATTCCAAGAAAATTTGAGGCTTCACACCGAAAGGTCTCCACATCCCGCCATCTACAAACTTGATAAGCCCATGAAATTTGGGGCTTAGCAATCTCGCAAAGCGTGGTATCAATGATCTTCTCTTGGGGCTTGCCCACGTCGACAATAAAAGACAGTTTATTTGAATGGGCTAAGAGTTGATTCATCTTGGGGCTTCATAAGCCACTCAAAGTTCAGCATTCGAGGGGCTTTACAGTCAGTAACCCCTTATCTCGGCATCAAATGCCTTTTGAAGCTCCATAATCGACAAATCTCTTGGGCCTAGACATCAATTTTTGTTAGACACAATGGCAACGACGACAGAATTCAAGCAAGGCAATCCGGACTTCGATTGAACATGACTTGATCTTAGGTTGGCTTTACAAACACGCAATGGTTAAAATGGTTCACCCACGAACTAAAAAAAAAAAAATCTTTTTCTTTTTCTTTTTCTATGTGCAAAAGTATGTGTTTTACTTTGCTTTGCTCCTAGCTTCTTCCCCAGCGTTCTCCATCATCCTTGAACTACGCTGGTCTGATTCTCTTAAAGGGATACGTAGGCAGCCTTTTGGCACGACCAACCCATCACCCAGAATACCATCTCACCGACACTCCATCAAAAATGAATTCATCATCAAAGGCAGGGACACTCTCCGCCAATTCATCACCATCAACATCATCATTCTCCATCCAAAGCATGGACATTCTTCAGCAAAAGCATCAACATCCTTCAGCAATCCATCCCCAATCAAGCGGCAATGGTAAGTGAAGGTATGAACATCATTCATCTCAATCAATCTCCGCTTTCAAAAATCACTTCACACACAGAATCACTTTACTTCTCTCTCATGCAAAACTGCTTTCAAATCACATTGCACCACGAGCACAATTTCTCTCTTCATTTCACACTTCATGCATCTTCTTGCACAAACACATATACCTGCCAAGCACACACATAACAGGTACCACCACGAAGTCAACAGCATCCGCTACTCAAAGCACTTCATCCCCAGCAGAAAATGGTCCACAATCAACCATGCCCGCATCCCCACGATAAAGTCAACAGCAACTGCATCTCTAGACATCAATTTGGTCCACGGTGATCCCGCAATTAGCAAACGGATCCCGCCATCAGCAAACGGATCCCGCCTCAGCAAACGGATCCCACTTCAGCAAACGGATCCTGCATTCAGCAAACGGATCCCGCAATCAGCAAACGGATCCCGCACCAGCAAACGGATCCTGCCATCAACAAACGGATCCCGCATTCAGCAAACGGATCCCGCATTAGCAAACGGATCCCGCATCAGCAAACGGATACCGCATTCAGCAAAAGGATCCCGCATCAGCAAACGGATCCCGCATTCAGCAAACGGATCCCGCTTCAGCAAACGGATCCCGCATCAGCAAACGGATCCCGCATTCAGCAAAACGGATCCCGCATCAGCAAACGGATCCCGCATCAGCAAACGGATCCCACATCAGCAAACGGATCCCGCTATATCCTTTCTATATCAATAAAGCCGCTCACACAGGGAGCGCACCCCCATCTTTCACAATTTCAAAATTCCCCTCTTTCTTTAAATTGTGGCCGTGGTGGGCCGCCTCAAGCCACCACATCTTTTTGAAATTTTGTGGCCGTGGTGGGCCGCCTCAAGCCACCACACCTTTTTTAAAAATTTTGTGGCCGTGGTGGGCCGCCTCAAGCCACCACACCTTTTTTAAAAAATTTTGTGGCCGTGGTGGGCCGCCTCAAGCCACCACACCTTTTTTTAATTTTGTGGCCGTGGTGGGCCGCCTCAAGCCACCACACCTTTTTAAATTTTTGTGGCCGTGGTGGGCCGCCTCAAGCCACCACACCTTTTTAAAAATTTTGTGGCCGTGGTGGGCCGCCTCAAGCCACCAAACTTTTTTTAATTTTTTGTGGCCGGGGTGGGCCGCCTCAAGCCACCACACCCTTTCCATCCGTGAAATCCGCTCACACAGGGAGCGCACTCCTATCCTTTGTAATTTCAAATTCCTGCTTTATCGAGTCTTTGTTTTCTCTTGTCGATGTCCTCGGCGGTTGTCTTTCTTTCGTCGACGCGTTTTGCTTCGCAATCCACGTCGCCGAGGGGCTCTGTAGACACCCCGCTTTGGACCTCTCACCCCGATTGCATACATAGTATTTTTATTTAACTTGTTTTTGTTAATTTCTGTTACTTCCGTTAAGTTCCTAACTGATTCCGTTAGTTTTGGACTAAACTGCATAACAGAGTTAACTTTTAGAGTCATTATGTCATTCTGTTATTCTCACCCGCGGGCGCCTCCCGTAATAGTCATGGGGCACGCGCGCATTTGGTCCAATAGGCCGGACCCGCGCGCTTCCCACTTTGGCAGTAACGGATAGCACCATTTTTCCCTCCCTTTTGTTATTTAGAAAATCTCTTCTTGATCACAAACACCTCCTTTTTACATTCACATTCATTCCCCCTTATATAGAGCTGTAAACGAGCCGAGTTCGAGTCGAGTATAGTCGAATTCGAGTCGAGCTTAAATACAAAATAAACGAGTCGGGTAATACACGAGTCGAGTTGGTGTCCACACAAAAGCGCCGAACTCGGTTCGCATCTGTTCGACGGGTCACGGCGATTACTCGAGTGCTCGGAAGTTTAAAACTTTGGCAATTTCCTATGAGCTGTGACCCACTAAGCCACATACTGTTATTAATTAATAGTACAACTATTATATATTTATTTATATAATAATGATACTACCAGTAAAAATTTAAAGAAATGAAAAGTTAATCCTAATAGTACTAATGAAAAGTCAGCCTCGTTTACTGTGTAAAGCTTGTAAATCAATTTTTTAAGCTTCAAACCAGTTGAAACCACCACTCTCCTTCAAGCTCCCTTTAATGGCGTAGAGAGACGGGACGAAAATTGGAGTCCGTTTAACAGAGAGCTCCTGAAATTGCAGAGCGCCGAACGGGATGAGTACTGGATGGCGTAATCAATTCCGAGCGCCTATTTCTCTGCTGATTGGAGCAAATCAATTGGAAAACTTACATTCCCACATTCTGGATGGTCGGTCATCGCTAGAGCGGATTCAGAGCTTTGTTAGATCTGGCACTTGAAAGTCGAGCGGAAGGGGACATGTAAAGAACCTAGGGTTTCATTTTTTTGTGTTTTCATTTACAGCGGCGATGGATTGTGTGAAGCCATAGGGCAGTGAGTTGAAGACGATGACGAGTAACTCGCGAACCTAGTCGAACTGTCCGACTCGACTCGATCGTCAATACGAGCTCCCAAGAAGCTGCCGAACTCGACTCGTTCACCAACATCGAGCTGACTCGGGTCTCATTTTTCCGGGTCGAACCCGAGTCGGGAAACGAGCGGCCCGCACTGAATTACACCTCTACCCTTATATCATAACTCCCAAATCCTTTATTCTAGCCATTCTCCATAAAAACAAAATATTTCATTTTATTATTATTTGATTTTCTTTTATTTCTTTCATTAATTCTTTTATTTATCTTTTTCTTGATTGGACAATTCCATTTCACATGGATTGACCAATTTCCCTCCAACCTTTCCCTCCTAATTTTACCTATAAAAACCATCATCTCCTACCTTGGAAAGGGACCTCATTTTTTAGACTTGAATTCTCTCTATACACACACTATACACAATTCTCTACACAAATTCTCCCAACAAGAGTTCTTCGTAACAAGACTCTATATAAAATTGTTCTACAACAATTTCTCCACAACAAAACACCATTTTCAAGTCCACGTTTGAAGTTCTCTTCTTAAGGTACAACTTCATATTTTCTTCTTCTTAAATGTATGCAATCCCCATTAATGGGACATAACCAATATGACTACTTCACATATTGAAGTTAGTTAAGGTTATCTCCCTACATTCCAACTCTACTTTAAATCCCCCCACTTTTATTTTATTATAATTGTTAGAATAGTTTAACATGTAATCTTTTAGTATAAATTAATAAAATAAAACAATTCTTTTTTTTTATTTCTCTTTTATTTTCCCCTTTTCTTTCCGTTATAATTGTTAGCACTATTTATTTAATTGAAGGACATTTAGCATTAAAACACCAAAAGTAGCAAGACCCGTGTAAGCGGGGCGGAGTGGGTGTTTAAGTACTTCCCACTCCGTCACCTAACCCCCGAACCCTTTCTCTCCCGAATCTCTGGTTTTCGTACAAAAATTGAATTTCTTTAGGTTTTTCTTATGTTCCTCTAAAACATATGTGGCGACACTTAAAATCAAGTAGACATCTTAGGTAATTCACGCGCTCTAGCCAAGCCGTGGTCCCCCGGGGTATCTACAGTGGCACCCGGTTTATCTAACTCACCGTGTATGCTTGCGAGTGTAGACACCCCGCCTTGGACCGCTCACCCCGATTGCACATTTGATCTTGTGTTTCTCCCCATTTTAAGTGTTTCTCGTTAGTTTTTGTCACTTCCGTTAAGTTTCTGACTGACTTCGTTAAGTCCAGGGACTAAACTGAATAACAGGGATGACTTTCTAGTCCATTCTGTCAAAATCGCCTTCTCTGAGTCGCGCGCCTCCGACAGGGGGATCCAGACGCGCGCGCCTCCCGCCCCCAAAGCAGGAAGCGCGCGCCTCTGGGCGTCGGTTACAGATTTCTGGCCAGGATTCTCTCCCTTGCTCAATTTACAGGATTTTGCCCGGGAACGATCTCTTGGTGACTGAGTTTTGGCACCAAAAACATCTCTTTTTCACCTATAAAAACCCCCCTTTACCTCCATTTTCAAGGACCTTGGGCTCTCAATCTTACATTTTCAATAAGACACTAAAATTTCACACTTACAAAGCATTTCCAAAGGATTTCTCCAAAGAATTCATCAAGAAGTGTTTGAAGTCTCTTGAAGTCTAGGTAAAGTTATTTCTTTCCTCTTCTTAACTTCATCTCCTTTCTCTTTCTTTTTGTTTTATCAAAGTGCAATCACCCAAATCATTTTGGGACATGACTCTAATGATCACCTCATCTCATTGAGGTCGGTTAAAGAGTTATCTCCTACATTCCAAACTCTATTTTAAAACCCCTTTTTATGATTTAAAGAAGAAGAAGAAGAACGTTTATCATTCATGTAGATTTTGATCAAGCAAGACCAACTTTAGTTGGGCGAGATGGGTGTTTCGGTACTTCCCATATCGTAACCTAACCCCTGAACCTCAAAACAAAGAATCTATGTTTTCGTAATCACACTTAGTCTATTATCAATAGGTTTTTCTTATGTTCCTCAAAACATAGGTGGCGACTCTAAAAACAAGTTAGACATCCTAGGATAATTCACGCGCTCTAGCCAAGCCGTGGTTCCCCCGGGGTATCTACAGTGGCGACTCCGCTGGGGACGTTTGAGGGTTAAACTTGCATTCTGATCAAAATCTACATCTTTTCTGGGCATTCTGACTCCTGATGGGGGAGGCGCGCGCTTCTGGCCTCTTCGGCCTAAGGCGCGCGCATCCCGCATCAAGGACCAGAATCGCCCGCTTCTTCATGTTCTTCATCTTCTTCTTCTGCTATTCTCCACTAATTATTTCTGCAGGGGTTACAATATGCACATAGGACCAGGGCAATCCCCTGAGTCCAAAATCTGACAATCTGACAGGTGTGCCCAGAAGCGCGCGCCTCCCAATAGCATCGCGCCATGCGCGCGCGTCTCGTATCAACACTCAGAGGCGCACGCTTCTGGGTTGGTTCCCAGAATAGAAACAGGTCTCAGAACAGAGCAGTATGATGGGGGTGTGGGCACAGTTACTTGCATCAGTGGTTATTCTGAACTTTGGACTGTTTTAATTTTATGTTCTATTTTATCGGTCACACGGGTGATTCGAAAGTTGTAATTATGTGCTTATTTGTTTTTTATTTCTTTTGAAAAAAAAAATATAAAAAATATTTTGTCACCTGTTAGACCTCACACTACATGCACATATTCCTATGAATTGCTCACTATCGAGTCGCACAAGTCCAACCCCAAACCCGTCGAGGCCCGTCCTAGGAAGTTTCAAGCTCCACTCGACCTTGACTCTTCCGAAGCGGTAAACCTCAGCCCGTGGCGTAGTTCACGACTACATGCCGGGGGTGACCTTTAAGCCTCTCTTTAGCCGAGCACAAGCCACACAATTCTAGTTAGGGTCTAACACTCCGTGACTCAAGTCGGTTTCCATGTACCGAGATTTCCCTAAACTAATGTCTTCAAATCATACATGCCAACTTGTTGAAATGGACGCAATAAAAATCCGTCCCCAGAAGTGGTTATTTTGGACGAAAATAAAAATCCGTCCCCGCATGTATTCGTTACTACATTAATTTAGTTTAATCCCGATACATGTAGGATTCACAAACGCGATGGAATCCGATGAGTATATGGGACCGCGAGATGGTCTATATACTAGTGTGACGATTCCATTATTTTCTTAGAAACCCCAAAAGGGACCCGCTCCCTCCGACTTATATAAAAAAAAAAAAAAGTCTTTTCTATGTGGTTCGAGTCGTGTGCCCAACTGTGTGTTCTAAGCTTCTTCGTGGACCGCAAGTGTTACTCAAGACTGACAAGGGTCTCTTCTGCAATATAGGTTCAATTGGTACTTATAGAGTCTACCGGGATTCGGAAAATCGGTTAGTCCGTGAAGAGATCACTCTAACAGCTCCTACATCAACAATGGCCGGCGGCTCCAACACCAACAATACTATGACTCTCGAGCAACTCGCAACCATGGTCCAACTCCTCCAAGAGCAAGTCTCCACCCTTAATAAGGAGGCACAAAGCAAAGACGACATTTGGCAATCCCACCTCGACAGCCAAAGGGAGGCCCATGAGGCCGAGATGGAGCTAATGAAAGAAAAGCTCACTAATCTTGCCAAGGGGAAGAGCAAAAATGACGATGACGAATCCGAATGGACCGAAGGTTTGTTCAAAAGTCCTTATGTCAACACCCGCACCAAGAAAGTGGGAGAGCCAAGTTCCGAGAACAATGAGGCCAAAATGGTGGATTCTATCATGGCCTACATCGACCAAAAATTCAATAGGCTCAACATGGGGAAAGGCTCCGACACAAGCCTTTATCAATCATCCATCCTCATGAGTACTATGGCCGCTCTTCCTGATAAGTTCAAGATGCCCGACATAAGCAAATTCAAGGGCAACTCTTGTCCTATGGCTCACATTGAGACTTATATTTGGGCAATGGTTCCGAAGAAGGTCTCCCCCAAGGTGATGGCTCAATGCTTTCCTCTCACTCTCGAGGGGGCGGCAAAAGATTGGTATGCTACTCTCCCGCTCACTGTCCGTCTTGATTGGGACTCCGCCATGCTTGCCTTCAAGAACCAATACCAAGGCAACACCACTCACCGGCCCACAAAGAAAGAGCTAGAGAACACTACTCAACGAGACCACGAGTCCTTCATCGACTTCACAAGGAGATGGAATGATAAACTCTCCGAGATTGTGGAATGGCCAAATACCAAGGAGCAAATGGACATCTTTCTCAAATGTCTCAAAATTGATCTCCGCGCCCACCTAAGTGGGGCTTGCTATGCGGATTTCTCCCAAATGTATGAGGCGGGGGTCCGAATGGACGAGTTGCTAAAAGAAGTCAAGAAAAGTGCTCCTAGCTACCGCTACAAGGCCGCTTCCAACTCCACAAAAGAGGCCTCGGTCAACGCCGTCACTATCGACAAGGGGAATTACAAAAAGGTTCCTCCACCCCAAGGGAAGAAGTCTCGAAATGACCGTGTCTACACGCCTCTCCAAGGCATGACTTAAACCGAAGCTTTCGAAGTCCTCAAAGCAAAGGGTCAAGTCACACCCGCACAAGGGTACCAGCCCAAAACGGTCAACCCCAATCATGCTCACCACAAATATTGTGGCTACCACCAATACAGTGGCCACACCACCGAGGAATGCTTCGTTCTCCGCAATGTCATTCAAGATATCATAGACAAGAAAGAATTTGTAGTGACTAATGGCGAACATGTCAATGTAATAGAGATAGGAGAACTCGAGGGGACCACCCATTCAATCCCAATTGTGAATGGGGGCCCCAATGTTGACAATTCTTGTTATGTTGTGACTTACGATGAGGTAATGAGGGAAGTACTAGAGAATATGAAAAAGAAGCAAGATGGGAACGTCAACATGCTAACTCGATCCGGTTGAGTCATAGCAAGCAACCCTTCCACTTCCGCACCAAGCTCCTCTTCTCAAAGGCCGCAAGCTCGCGACACTCCCGAAGATCCTCTACTTGTCCAACTCAAGAAAACTCAAAGCCAACATCTCTATTTGGGACCTCATCGCATCCTCAAAGAAACACCGAGATCTTGTCATCCGCAATCTCGATGATACATCAATTTCTCCCGATACTACTCCCGAGGACCTCACGGCAATGATCGGTCACATTCATTTTGGCAACGTCATCACCTTTGCCGATATGGACCTTCCACCATTTGGTTCCGACCACAACGAGGCTATTTACCTCAAGGTACGAGCAAGGGGGAGGCCATCTCAAGAGTCTTAGTGGACGGTGGTTCCGCACTCAACCTCATGCCTGGCAGAATCATGGGCATACTGGGGCTTAAGGATTCCGATTTGAAGCCTTCTACTCAAGTAATCCGAGGTTATGACAGCACCGCCCGTACAGTCATGGGCATGATCGAAATAGACATTGAGTTTGGGAGCATGGTCATGTCCGTTCCATTCCAAGTGCTTGACATCCCGGCCTCGTTCAACTTGCTTTTGGGTCGACCATGGATTCACAGTTCTAACGCCGTCCCGTCAACTCTCCATCAATGTGTCAAGATCCGAAATGGTGATGAAATAGTGACCGTCATGGCTGAAAACGTCACTATCCACAGAAAAGGTGAGCCCGTCCACCAAGTTCAGCATGCTTTACCAGACTCCACTCTCTCCGGCGTCTCAATCAACGCCATTGACAAAGAAGGGGGAAACGGATCATGGACCCCCAGCAATCACAAAGTCCTCCGCATGATGAGGAATATGGACTACTTCCCTGGTTTAGTCCTAGGGAAATATCAACAAGAATCCTACATCCTGTGCGAGTCCCATTTGTCAAGAACACATTCGGTTTGGGGTACGAGCCTTCCAGAGAAGACTTGAACAAGAGCAAGCGATCAAGAATGAAAAGGCCCGAGCTCGTAAAGAAGGCCGTCGTTATGAGGTCCCTAATCTAAGGCCTTACCGCAAACGTTGAATGGCTATTTTGTCCGCCAAGGGGAAGACGTTCCATACATGATCTTTCCCGAGCCATGGGTTAACAATAAGGGTGTCAAAAAGCCCGGTCTCGAAATCTTTTCCGATTGTGAGATCCAGAAATCCGAAAGGGAACCAACTCCCATGTCTCCCCGTGAATGGTGGGGAAGGAAGGTGACTATAGAGTCCGAGACAGAAATCATCGTGGGGGAAGAACCGACAGATTTAGCCTCCATGTTCGAAGAGCTTGCCATAATGAATGAATGCCAAGTCAACGCCATCCATGACACCGTCATCAGAAATGAGACTATCAGTGAGATCCCGCCAAGCTCCGAGCCGATCAACAATTGGTATTCTACGAAAGGGCCCATGGTATCCGAGGAATTCTTAGTCCAATAAATGGGTTTCATACCCCACACAGCAACAAAGGAAGAGCGGCTCACACTTACTTTCGAGTCCGAGTGTCACGACCCGAAAACCCGTCTCTATTTTCTAATAATAAATATTTAATTATTTAGTTATGACTTAATTAATTATTTGAGTTGTTTATTTATTTGGATAATTATGTGCGCATTATATATCTCATAATATTAATTAGTGTTTAGCATTATTTGGTTGATATTGTGTTAAGTGGGTAGTAGGGAATTTGGTTTGGGTTATGTGTTAGTAGTGAGGGGGCCTAAGTGTAACCTTTTTAAATAATTTTAACTACTCCCTCCCTACTCTTCCTTCTCCCTCACTCTCTTCCTCACCCTACTCTCATCTCCCAGCATTCTCTCTCTTTCTCTTTCCATGGAAAAGGTAAAGTTCTTCCTCTCCTTCTTCCTTAATTTTCATCCTCTTCCTCTCATCTTTTCTTATTACTCATTTTATGAAATGTGTTTAGATCGTCGATAGGATCGCGTAGAACCAAAAATATTTGAATTCCGTCATCTTTGAGAAATTCCAAGTAAGTTGCTTTCCCCCCATTTTTATGCTAAAGTGTTCATTTCATGTTTATATAATGCTTTAGTTGATACATTTGATGTTTGATTGAGTTTGGGATTTATTTGGAATTTATTTTGGTTTTTGGTTAAAAATGGTGATTGTTATGAATGTTGGGTTTGAATCTTGGTTTGGGGTTATATATGATGTTGATTAGGTCCCCTTTCAGCCTAGATGTTGTTTTGATTCATTGTTGAACTTGTGGAAAGAGTTGATTTTGAGCATTTAGGAAATGGGTGAAATTTGGGTTGAAAATGGTAGAACCCAGCTGCAATTTTCGACCAAGAACCAGACCAGGCGCCCGCCCGGGTTGAGCCAGGCGCCCGCCTGCCTAGCTTTTTTCCTGTGGCCAAAACCTTCTGGGCAAATAAGCGCCCGCCCGACCCCTACCAAGCGCCCGCCCGCCCCCCTGTTCTGGAATCTGCCTTTTTGCTTGGTTAAGACTAAGTGACTTCCCTAGTTTAAGTTTAATTACTCTAATTAACTTAAGTTAACATCGTGGAACACTTTATTAATTGGAGTTTGTTCTTTTGTGAATAAAAATGTTATGGGATTTGATTAAGTATCGTTTTGGGAATGTGGGCCATCTTTGATGTGTTGTTTGGATTGGTTTACCTTTGTGGTGATTTATTTGGAATGGTTGTCACGCCCCGGAAAACACTAAAATCCATAAACATAGAATTTACATAATATACATCTCCAAAATGCAAAATATCAAACCGGGCGCGTGAATTCAACTTTATAACCAAAACCATCACACAACACCTCAACGAGATTATAACTCGGAGAATAGAAACAAACGCGGAAGCAAGAACAACTGTTAATAATATAAATTCCCAAAGAACAACAGTATATACATAACCCTGGACGACCACGACCAACTCAACGGGTAACGGTAATTATACAACACTGAACTACCTCGATCTCACAACAAAATGCATAAAGGCTCCGAAGGGCAACTACCCCAAAGGCGATCAACCTGCTCAGAAGACTCCCGATACAACGGACCTCAAACGAAACCACTTGCTTTCCTGGGGGGGGGGGTTAAGGAAAAACAATTTGAAATAAGAAACGGGGTGAGATAAAATCTCAGTAAGTTACTAAATGCATCTACATGGCATAATATCATGCAAATCAATTATATAACTGAGCAAGTAAATCATATAACAACAAATGAGAAAGCTCCCTATCGCCAACCGTCCCATACCAGTTGGAAATAACGACTAACTCATCATGCAGCACATAAGACTGAAATAAACATGTTACAAAAGATACTGAGCCAAGGTTTCACCAAACCAATAGAACAATCGCTGCGGAGCTTCAACCGATAAACCAGTCAACAATAGCAGCATAACAGCTGAAGAGAGCCCCGGTCAAAACCGACCCATCAATCAATCCACCAATCGAACCATCTTCGTAGTAGCATAAACAGCTGAAGATCATAACCCCGATACCGGAACCAATAACAAAGTAACGTGCCACAAAGGGCGGGAGCCATGCCACAAAGTCATGCTCCAAAACGTCTAGCTAGAATACTCACAAAAGGAGCTAGCTCATCCCAACCAAGGCCAATCTGGAAGAGGAAAGAAGGACCAATGGGCGATGCTATACTGGACTTGGCTCGTGCCATTATAACATTATCCATTGCCTGACTCGAACACAAATAACCAGCTGGACTTTCAATTAAATGCTAGGTAATAAATACTAGCTCGATAAACAACCAAAGATTCCAAAGTAGGGAACCATACCAATTAATCACCATAAGAGATGCAAGCGATTACTCAAGAAGTGTTCAACAATAATAAACACAAAGATTTTCTCATAAAAGAGTCCAACAACAATGACCATTAAAACATAATGATTCCAAGATAATGCACGTACCAAATACATCCTAAATATGATACCCACAAGTTAATCATAAAGAGCACAACCCAAATGGTCGCTCACAAATGGCACAATGACTATTACCAAAATGACCCTAAACATTTACTCATAAAGATATACTAGGACTATGAACTCAACCATCTCATCATACCTGAAATTCCAAAGTAGGAAATTAGAATGAATACACCTTAAGGTTAATCAAACCGTAAGTACCCAATTGCCAATTCACGCTTTACCTCAGTTCATAACGAACCAATTCTAAACACCCCAAACAAATCCAAAAGGTTACACTTATTAGAACATGATCATGACCGGACTAAACCCTACTTTTGGTGTTCAACAACAACCCTCTAGGTACTATAGGACATCGCCTAAAACCTAGACCAAGTCTTACTCGAAAATCAATTCGATTGGAACAATCACGAGCACATCATAAGATGTCCAAACATTCCCAAACAATACTTGATCAAATTACATGACACCATTGTTCACAAAGGAACCAATTTCAACTACTAAGGTGTTCCACGGAGCCCAACTAAGTCATCTACAATAGTACTACGGAACCTAGACCGAGACTACACCTTGATCTTAAACCTCAACGAAAAGACAACCATTCTTATCTAGAACCATCCGGCCAATAGAACCATTTCATATTACTCGAAAAGAGCTTCGAAACGATAGTTTACACGCCTAAAACGGAGTCCGGATGAGAAAGTTATGGCCTCCGAAAGATTGAACGTAAAACGGACAATTGCGAAAGAGGAGGGTGCGCGCGCCCTCTAAAAAAGGGTGCGCGCGCCCCCTTTGATCAGAATACTGGTTTTTGAGTGCACAAGAGGGTGCGCACGCCCTCCCTAAAAGGGAGCGCGTGCCCCCTTGCCCGATTCAGCGTTTTGGCCTTCCTGGTAGCCTAAATCTTCATTTTTCCATCATATACTAACATAACCTCTATTCCAACTTCAAAAACACAACTAAAACCCTTACTTTGCCTCTATAAACACTTCTAAAAACTAACTCTACTAAGAGTTCCAAACACAACAAAACCCAGAACAACCTTTGACTTCAAAACCAAGTCCAAATACCAAAGTTGCAAATAATCCAAATCAAACCAAAACTAACCCATAATCTAACACTCCTAATAAGTATACTAAGGTACTAGAACAACTTATAAAATCTAAAATAACTCATCTAGCAACATTTAAACAACCCAAACCAAAGGATGATTCAAATACCCAAATTTCACAAAAATATGAATAAATTGCAAATAGGTTCCAAATCCACCAAAGAAGCCATATATAACAACTAGAGCATCAATGGAGTTAAAGATGAACAATTTTAGTATAAATGGGAGAAAGTAACTTACCCGGATTTTATCAAAGTTGACGGAATTCGAATATTCTTAGCCCTCTACGATCCTATCGACGATCTAAACAAGTTTCATTTTATGAGAAATGAGAAACAATGAGAGGAAGAGGACTAAAAAGAAGAGAGAAGGAGAAGCTTTCTTACCTTCCACAAATGGAGGAGAGAGAGAGAAAAGGAGTGTGTGCTGGAGAGAGAGAAAAGTGAGGGAGAAAATGAGGGAGGAGAGGGGTGATGGAGGGAGTAAGTAGGATAAATTAGAATAGTTCACTTAGGCCCCCTCTACTACCCAACTAGGAACAATTAAATCCATTTCCCTACCATTAACTAAGACCCAATAAATTCCACACTAGAACAAATGATCAATTAAAATGCTAGACATAAAATATTATGAAACATAAAATGCACACATAATTATTTAATTAAATAAATAATTTAACTAAATAAATAAGCAATAAATAAATAATTAAATATTTACTTCTAAGAAAATAGAGGCGGGTTTTCGGTCGTTACAATCTACCCTCCTTAAAGAGAATTCGCCCGTGAATTCACTCATCAAAATCACAATGCGCGGTCATAAAGAGGCGACAAAATATCAATTCGCATAAAGCACTCGTAACCCCAAATCAAGTACCTATTAAAGATTTCAGATATCAATTTCATGACTCAAATAAACCCACACATATTGAACACATACATATCTCAAGCATATTCATATCAACATCCTAAAGTGAACTTCCTCTTTCCTCCCGAATTTCACATTCTCAAGACTATCACTTGTTCACCAATTCTGAGACATAGCTGATTTGATCCTAATTAGCATCACGCTCACCATCAACCCTTAAATCATCAACATCCATAAGTTTTACTTTTCCGGTTCACCCGTACGCATTGACGATCTAGACATCATCCCAAGTAATCATACTACTACCCGAACAAATAAGAGAAGGAATAGGGCTAACGATTATTGTCACCCAATGACTCAATGATATACTTAAAAATTTACCGTCATCAACTATCCGATCAAATGAGATTCCCTTACCACACTCACTTCCTCATGAGATAAAACATAATACAATCAAAATCTTTGAATTTCTCAAACTACTTGCATTACCTCATACTTAGTTTTCTAAGGAAATATCCAGAAATTCAAAACATTAAACCATCTCGAGCTTACTCAACTTCTTAAACTATGAAAAGCTAAAGAAATTTCTCATCCTCCAAATGTTCACCGCGTGACTATATCTCTAAGGATTGCCATTAAAGTAGCAACTGTAACGATCCGAAATTTTCACAATCTTTGTTTCAATAAATAGTAATATATTACAACTTACAACTCTAAAAGATATTACAAAGGATCACTAATAACCCGAAATATTCAATAAACCGCTCCGTCCCACTACAAAATGATAGCACCCTTTAATATGCCCAAGTATCTATACTCAACTTCCTTTACAAATTCTTAATCCAAACGAGGGCGCCACCAAGAAAAGATTCAGAACCATGTGACAACTGTTCACTAAAACCCAAAAATGCCTTTAATATTGTTCGAGGAATTCTCACCTTCTCTAAATATGTCTAGTCCTTTAAACTCAACGTGCTCACCATCATTAATGATTATAACTCCCACCATATACTCCTAGCTCGTATTGCTTTAACTCAACTCCAGTCATGTATTAAAATGATCCCAAAACTATCATAACTCAACTTCTTATTATGACCCATAATAAATTAAGTATTTCCTCATACTAAACAATTCTGATGCACTCACGTAGATGTACTAAAGGTAAAGAAAAACTCCTATCAAGAAATTCTCAAATTGAATCTTTAACTCTTTTAACCCAATCGACACTATATGTTCACTGATTCACCTATCAGTATTGTTTCTTATCTTAACTCATCAAATAACCCAAGTTCACTATCGGCCAAGCGACATATCGCACCCAACATAAATTATACTCAAGACTCAACATTAGTATTGCCAACTGAATAAGCTAAATTCCCTGCACAACCTTATAATAAAGATTTTCTGATTTTCAATATAGAACCAGTATGCTCCTAAACAAGTCAAACACACTAATATAGAATTATTCCCCACCTGTCGATGGCACCCAAGAAATTCGAGACACCTTGAAAGCTGGGCCATACTACTTAACTCGTCAATATCCTGTATAGGTGACATAACCAATTCACCTTACCTTAATCAATAGAAATCACGAAATTTCGTACTCGAGAATATACCTCAACATAAATCACTTAATAAGAACAAACATACGAACATAGCATAAGACATTTCCACTTTACGAGATAGGTACGTCCAAGCCTTCAAAACTCGCACTCTCGATTCCCAAGCCAACTAACCCCAATGGAACCAACACTATTGACACCAATCCTATACTTGACATACCACAAGAGAAGAAACACTCGACGTCAATACTACGACTCATAACTCAACCAACTTCTACCTTAACCTCATACTTTCATGAAAACTTAGTTTCTAAACCACTCAAAATCATAACACCCAAGTATTGAAACCTATTCAATATCAGAGTTCTTATTCTCCTTCAAGATCTAAAACCATTGCTCTGATACCAACTGTCACGCCCCGGAAAACACTAAAATCCATAAACATAAAATTTACATAATATACATCTCCAAAATGCAAAATATCAAACCGGGCACGTGAATTCAACTTTATAACCAAAACCATCACACAACACCTCAACGAGATTATAACTCGGAGACTAGAAACAAACGCGGAAGCAAGAGCAACTGTTAATAATATAAATTCCCAAAGAACAACAGTATATACATAACCCTGGACGACCACGACCAACTCAACGGGTAACGGTAATTATACAACACTGAACTACCTCGATCTCACAACAAAATGCATAAAGGCTCCGAAGGGCAACTACCCCAAAGGCGATCAACCTGCTCAGAAGACTCCCAATACAACGGACCTCAAACGAAACCACTTGCTTTCCTGGGGAGGGGGGGTTAAGGAAAAACAATTTGAAACAAGAAACGGGGTGAGATAAAATCTCAGTAAGTTACTAAATGCATCTACATGGCATAATATCATGCAAATCAATTATATAACTGAGCAAGTAAATCATATAACAACAAATGAGAAAGCTCCCTATCGCCAACCGTCCCATACCAGTTGGAAATAACGACTAACTCATCATGCAGCACATAAGACTGAAATAAACACGTTACAAAGGATACTGAGCCAAGGTTTCACCAAACCAATAGAACAATCGCTGCGGAGCTTCAACCGATAAACCAGTCAACAATAGCAGCATAACAGCTGAAGAGAGCCCCGGTCAGAACCGACCCATCAATCAATCCACCAATCGAACCATCTTTGTAGTAGCATAAACAGCTGAAGATCACAACCCCGGTACCGGAACCAATAACAAAGTAACGTGCCACAAAGGGCGGGAGCCATGCCACAAAGTCATGCTCCAAAACACCTAGCTAGAATACTCACAAAAGGAGCTAGCTCATCCCAACCAAGGCCAATCTGGAAGAGGAAAGAAGGACCAATGGGCGATTCTATAGTGGACTTGGCTCGTGCCATTATAACATTATCCATTGCCTGACTCGAACACAAATAACCAGTTGGACTTTCAATTAAATGCTAGGTAATAAATACTAGCTCGATAAACAACCAAAGATTCCAAAGTAGGGAACCATACCAATTAATCACCATAAGAGATGCAAGCGATTACTCAAGAAGAGTTCAACAACAATAAACAGAAAGAGTTTCTCATAAAAGAGTCCAACAACAATGACCATTAAAACATAATGATTCCAAGATAATGCACGTACCAAATACATCCTAAATATGATACCCACAAGTTAATCATAAAGAGCACAACCCAAACGGTCGCTCACAAATGGCACAATGACTATTACCAAAATGACCCTAAACATTTACTCATAAAGATATACTAGGACTATGAACTCAACCATCTCATCATACCTGAAATTCCAAAGTAGGAAATTAGAATGAATACACCTTAAGGTTAATCAAACCGTAAGTACCCAATTGCCAATTCACGCTTTACCTCAGTTCATAACGAACCAATTCTAAACACCCCAAACGAATCCAAAAGGTTACACTTATTAGAACATGATCACGACCGGACTAAACCCTACTTTTGGTGTTCAACAACAACCCTCTAGGTACTATAGGACATCGCCTAAAACTTAGACCAGGTCTTACTCGAAAATCAATTCGATTGGAACAATCACGAGCACATCATAAGATGTCCAAACATTCCCAAACAATACTTGATCAAATTACATGACACCATTGTTCACAAAGGAACCAATTTCAACTACTAAGGTGTTCCACAGAGCCTAACTAAGTCATCTAGAATAGTACTACGGAACCTAGACCGAGACTACACCTTGATCTTAAACCTCAACGAAAATACAACCATTCTTATCTAGAACCATCCGGACAATAGAACCATTTCATAGTACTCGAAAATAGCTTCGAAACGATAGTTTACACGCCTAAAACGGAGTCCGGATGAGAAAGTTATGGCCTCCGGAAGATTGAACGTAAAACGGACAATTGCGAAAGAGGAGGGTGCGCGCGCCCTCTAAAAAAGGGTGCGCACGCCCCCTTTGATCAGAATACTGGTTTTTGAGTGCACAAGAGGGTGCGCATGCCCTCCCTAAAAGGGAGCGCGCGCCCCCTTGCCCGATTCAGCTTTTTGGCCTTCCTGGTAGCCTAAATCTTCATTTTTCCATCATATACTAACATAACCTCTATTCCAACTTTAAAAACACAACTAAAACCCTTACTTTGCCTCTATAAAAACTTCTAAAAACTAACTCTACTAAGAGTTCCAAACACAACAAAACCCAGAACAACCTTTGACTTCAAAACCAAGTCCAAATACCAAAGTTGCAAATAATCCAAATCAAACCAAAATTAACCCATAATCTAACACTCCTAATAAGTATACTAAGGTACTAGAACAACTTATAAGTCTAAAATAACTCATCTAGCAACATTTAAACAACCCAAACCAAAGGATGATTCAAATACCCAAATTTCACAAAAATATGAATAAATTGCAAATAGGTTCCAAATCCACCAAAAAAGCCATATATAACAACTAGAGCATCAATGGAGTTAAAGATGAACAATTTTAGTATAAATGGGGGAAAGTAACTTACCCGGATTTTATCAAAGTTAACGGAATTCGAATATTCTTAGCCCTCTACGATCCTATCGATGATCTAAACAAGTTTCATTTTATGAGAAATGAGAAACAATGAGAGGAATAGGACTAAAAAGAAGAGAGAAGGAGAAGCTTTCTTACCTTCCACAAATGGAGGAGAGAGAAAAGGAGTGTGTGCTGGAGAGAGAGAAAAGTGAGGGAGAAAATGAGGGAGGAGAGGGGTGATGGAGGGAGTAAGTAGGATAAATTAGAATAGTTCACTTAGGCCCCCTCTACTACCCAACTAGGAACAATTAAATTCATTTCCCTACCATCAACTAAGACCCAATAAATTCCACACTAGCACAAATGATCAATTAAAATGCTAGACATAAAATATTATGAAACATAAAATGCACACATAATTATTTAATTAAATAAATAATTTAACTAAATAAATAAGCAATAAATAAATAATTAAATATTTATTTCTAAGAAAATAGAGGCGGGTTTTCGGGTCGTTACAATGGTTCCCTACTTCGGAATCATGAGTGTTTAATTAAGCTAATATTTTATTATTTAGCTTTCATTTGAAAATCCAGCTGGTTATTTGTGTATCGAGTCAGGCAATGGATAATACTATAATGGCACAGGCCAAGTCCAATATAGCATCGCCCATTGGTCCTTCTCTCCCCATCCAGATTGGCCTTGGATGGGATGAGCTAGCTCCTTTTGTAAGTATTCTAGCTAGACGTTTTGGAGCATGACTTTGTGGCATGGCTCCCTCCCTTTGTGGCATGTTACTTTGTTATTGGTTCCGGTACCGGGGGTTTTCTCTTCAAGCTTTCATGCTACTATGAAGATATTGATTGTTGATTATTGAAGCTGCGCAGCGACCTTTATTTGGTTCTATCAGTTGGGAAACCTTGGCTAATATCCTTTGTTACTTGTTTATTTCCGCTGCTATCTGTTAGTTGATAAATGCTATGTGCTAAGTGATATTTATTATTTGTTATTGCTTATTGCATCATAGCATGTCATGTAGTTGCATTAGTAACTTATTGAGATTTATCTCACCCCCTTTCTTTTATCTTTGTTTTTCCTTAACCCCCCCAGGAGGAAAGGATTAGACTCGCTGATCACGAGGAGGACGTCGCGAGGTCTGAGCTTTTTGGGGCAAGTTGTTATTGGTGGGTTTACATTACATAAATGTGTAACCTTTTTGGGAATAGTTGTACCAAACTTGACGTCATTAGAATTTGTATATTTTATTATTTTGGGTGTAATCTTTATGGAGCTTACACTAGTTTATATTTTGTGGTTCAAGTTGGATTTCAAAACTTTCTGTTATCATCTTTTGGTTTAAAAGGAAAATTTTATCTTCATTATTTTAGAGTTTATTGTTTAAGTCGATGTCCAGCTCGCGTACTCCGGGCCCGCGGGGTCGGGGTCGCGACAGTTGGTATCAGAGCTATGGCTTAGCTCTAAGTATAAGTATAGGTGGATTAGTATGACCTAGGAGGGTAGTTGCGTTCTGAGTGTTGGGTTTCCAAGTAACATGCGCAGCGGAATATAGCAATTAAAATATAAAGAAACCCAAAGCCATGGATCCGTTCATATGATTAAATCAAATACAACAAGATGAATAGAGGAATAACTAACCCTTGATGGCTATGAATTTTCTCTTGATCTTTGGTGGAGAAACTTGAAGACTTGATCACGATCACAAAGCTTGAACACGAACTTTGAAGATGATGATTTTCACCCTCTAGCGGTATCCACACTTCGAACGAATATCAAAGGAGCTTCTTTGATCTTGGTTGCTAGACCAATATTATGAAACACGCTTTCACAATATAATAAAGAACTATATGGAATTTATTTGTGAATTATTTTGTTCCTCAATCAAGGATATCTTAGAACAAAATAAATTCTCTCTCAAACTTTTTGAGACTCACAAAATCACTTGTCAATATGGTCTGGCCGAATTGGGGTTTTTATACACAATTAAGACCTATTCCAAATAGGAATCTTGTGCCAAAAACCTTCCTAAATCGAATTAGGAAATTCCCAATCGGGAGCACCAGGCGCCCGCCCGGTACCACCCAGGCGCCCGCCTGTTTGGGCAGAAACTCCAGTTCTTTTCTGGCTTGAACAGGCGCCCGCCTGGTTCAACCCAAGCGCCCGCTTCGTTGACCAGGAGGCCCAGATCTTTCCAGAAATTCCTTGGAAGTCCTCCGACCCTAAATGCCAATATAGTCCTTTTATTTAAGATTCGTTCTATTGTGTGTGACCCTCTAGGATTATACTAAGTTGGCAATGGGCTCAAACATGATCCCATAAGATATGATTAGGTTCTAGCAAACCGTCATACCTACCCAAATAGTATAACTAGATACAAGTTCGCATTCCTTTAGAATATGTCATAATCCCTTTGTCCACGATGTCATTGAACACAAGTCATGGTCAAACAGTCAACTTGTTTTGTTCAATACTTTCTCGATTCTGAATATGTTGATAATTCAAATGCTATTGATCCAATCAATCCATTTGAGTCCGGCTGAACATTTCATCAATATCATTCCTTCGAGGGGCCAAGCTTGACATCTCTCCGTGGAGGGACAAATCCATTTAGCTTATTATTCTTCCCAACGGGAATCCGATTATGCCAATCATACCCTTTATAGCTTCCTGGTTAAAGGTAGCGTTTGAATATGTCAAACATAATGTTCATCAAGTGGAAGACTATAATAATTCATGTCTAAGGATTCAAATGACATAACTAATATGAGATATATGTACGACATAGACCATGACATAAATCTCATACAGCGGGTCATGTCCAGTACCTTGTTCCAAACAAGTACCCATAAATCTAACATGATCATCTCATGATCATTTAGCCTTTATACTAGTGCTTAATAAGTACTAGGGACGGGGATTATTATAGGTAAACATGAACAACAATAATAATCAAAACATCTCTTTATTGATATGAAATAAATGATAACAATTACAACGTTTATTAAACGTGCCTAGGGCACCACTACCAACAATCTCCCACTTGCCCTAGGTCCAATCTCCCATGTATCTAATACCCATGGACCTAACATGACCATCATGTTTAGCTTGTGGAAGTCCCTTTGTTAGCGGGTCCGCAACATTGTCATCAGTAGGTACTCTGCATATATTTACGTCTCCCCTATCAACGATTTCTCGAATGATATGAAAACGCCTAAGTATGTGTTTGGATTTCTGATGTGCTATTGGTTCCTTTGCTTGAGCAATAGCACCATTATTATCACAATAAAGGTCTATTGGATTAGCAATACTAGGAACCATTTCAAGTTCAGTTATGAACTTCTTAATCCAAACAGCTTCCTTTGCAGCATCCGATGCAGCAATATACTCAGCTTCTGTTGTAGAATCAGCGGTTGTACTTTGCTTGGAACTCTTCCAGCTTACAGCTCCACCATTTAACATAAACACAAAACCCGATTGCGATCGGCTATCATCTTTGTCGGTTTGGAAGCTTGCATCCGTGTAAGCATTTACAACGAGATCATCTTCCATTCCTCCATAGACCAAAACGAGTCTTTAGTCCTTCTCAAGTACTTAAGAATCGCTTTTACAGCTATCCAGTGATTTTCGCCAGGGTCGGATTGGTATCTACTTGTCATGCTCAAAGCATAAGATACATCCGGCCTAGTACAAATCATGGCATACATGATGGACCCAATTGCCGAAGCATATGGAACATCATTCATTTTCTCACGCTCATCTTTTGTCTTAGGACATTGAGTCTTGCTTAGAGAAACTCCATGTAACACGGGCAAGGTGCCTCTCTTAGAATTTTCCATACGGAATCTTCTAATGACCTTGTCAATGTATGTACTTTGGCTTAAACCAAGTAGCCTCCTTGATCTATCTCTATAGATCTTAATGCCAAGAATATATGCGGCTTCACCCATATCTTTCATTGCGAAGCACTTTCCTAACCAAGTCTTCACAGACTGAAGTGTAGGAATGTCGTTTCCAATGAGCAATATGTCATCCACATATAAAATAAGGAATAGCACTATGCTCCCACTAATCTTCTTGTATACACAAGGCTCATCTTCGTTCTTGATGAAACCAAACTCTTTGACCGATTCATCAAAACGGAGATTCCAACTCCTAGAAGCTTGCTTCAATCCATAGATGGATCTCTGCAATTTGCATACCTTAGAATCTTGTTCAAAACCTTCTGGTTGTGTCATATACACATCCTCTTGTAGTTTTCCATTCAGGAAAGCAGTTTTGACGTCCATCTGCCATATTTCATAGTCATGATATGCGGCAATGGCAAGCAAAATTCTTATAGACTTGATCATTGCTACGGGTGAAAAAGTCTCATCATAGTCAATACCATGAACTTGCCTATAACCCTTCGCTACAAGCCTAGATTTGTAAGTATGCACCTTCCCATCCATGTCAGTCTTCTTCTTGAAGACCCATTTGCATCCTATGGTTTTTACACCTTCGGGCGCATCAATCAAATTCCAAACTTGATTGTCTTGCATGGATTGCAATTCGGATTCCATGGCTCCAAGCCACTTGTCCGAATCAGGAGAAGACATCGCCTCTTGGTAGGTTGACGGTTCATCATTCTCAATGATTTCTACCTCATTACTATCCGTTACGAGAAATCCATATCTCTCGGGCTCGGATCGTAACCTACTAGATCTGCGAGTTGCTTGCGTACTTTGAACAGGTTCCACAACTCCTTGTGGTTCTTGTTCTTGCTCCACCATTGGTTCAATGTTATTTTCTGGGTCTCGAATTTCTTCAAGATTTATTTTACTCCCACTGATTTCTTTGGAGAGAAACTCTTTCTCTAGAAAGACACCAGTTCGGGCAACAAACACTTTGTTGTCCTCTCGGTTGTAAAAGTAATATCCTTTAGTTTCCTTAGGATATCCCACGAAAATACATTTATCAGATTTGTGTGCAAGTTTGTCTGAGATAAGTCTTTTGACAAAAACTTCACAACCCCAAATCTTCATGAAAGATAGACAAGGCTTCTTTCCGCTCCACATCTCATATGGAGTCTTTTGAACCGATTTAGTTGGAACACGATTTAGTGTGAAAGCAGCGGTTTCTAGAGCGTAACCCCAAAAGGATATTGGAAGATCAACTTGACTCATCATTGATCGAACCATGTCTAACAAAGTCCGATTCCTCCTCTCGGACACACCATTCCATTGTGGTGTTCCAGGTGGAGTCAATTGTGAAACTATTCCACAATTCTTTAGATGATCATCAAATTCTTGACTTAAGTATTCACCACCTCGATCTGATCGAAGTGCCTTTATACTTTTGCCAAGTTGTTTTGCTACTTCATTTTGAAATATTCTAAATATCTCAAATGCTTCACTTTTATGTTTCATTAGGTAAACATACCCAAATCTACTATAATCATCAGTGAAGGTTATGAAGTATTGAAATCCTCCCCTAGCATTGCTACTTAATGGTCCGCATACATCGGAATGTATCAACCCCAATAAGTCGCTTGCCCTTTCACCCAACTTGGTAAAAGGTGTCTTAGTCATTTTTCCAAGAAGACACGACTCACAAGTGTCATATGACTCTAAGTCACATGAACCCAAAAGTCCGTCCCCATTGAGTTTTGAGATACGCTTCTCATTAATATGACCAAGACGGCAATGCCACAAATAAGTATGATTTACATCATTAGGTTTAGATTTCTTATTTACATGATAGACATTATTTTCATTCTTGACATCCAAGATATAAAGGCCATTAAATGAATTAGCAATACCATAAAGCACATCATTTAAATAAATAGAAAATTTCTTATTCTCAATAAGAAACTTAAAACCTTCATTATCCAAACAAGAAATTGAAATAATATTTCTGCTTAAATCCGGAACATAATAACAATTGTTCAAAACAAGAATTAATCCGGAAGGTAAAGTGACTTCATAAGTCCCTACGGCTAATGCAGCAACTCTTGCTCCATTTCCCACACGTAGATCTACTTCACCTTCTTTAAGCAGTCTCCTATTCTTTAATCCCTGCACATTTAGACAAATATGAGAACCACATCCGGTATCCAATACCCAAGAATCAGTGGTAGAAAGGAGAATATCTATCATATAGATACCTGAAGTCGACGCAGCCTTGCTGCTCTTCTTCTTCTTTTGCTCTTCCAAGAAAGCCTTGCAATTACGTTTCCAATGACCAATTTCTTGACAATGGAAACAGATTGCATCCTTTTGTGAATCAGGTTTTCCCTCAGAAGCCTTGGCAACCTTTGCCTTGCTTATCTTGGGTTTGACAACTTTTGCCTTACCCTTTCCTTTGGCACTAGCCTTCTTCCCATCATTAACCAAGAGCACGGGAGAACCTTTCTCCAAAATTTTCATCTCTGCAGTTTTGAGCATCCCATGCAACTCAGAGAGATTCTTATCCATTCCATGCATGTTATAATTCATCACAAACTGATTATAACTTTTAGGCAATGAATTAAGAATGAGATCCGTGGCTAGCTCCAATGGGATTGGATAGCCAAGTTTCTCAAGGTGCTCTACATAACCTTTCATTTTAAGAAAGTGAGGACTCATTTGTTGCCCTTCATTCATTTTACTAGTAGTGAATGCAACAATGGTCTTGTACCTCTCTTGCCTAGCTTGCTCTTGAAACATAGTTCTCAACTCCACGCCTATCTCATAGGCTTCCAAATGTTCCAAACTTTGTTGGAGTTTTGAACACATAGCGGCAAGCATGAGACAACTTACATCTCTAGAATCATTACGATATTTCTTGTAATTGTCTCTTTCTACCCTAGGGGCAGTAGGCGGTGGTTCAGCGGGGAGAGGCCCATCGAGAATGTACAACTTATCTTCTTGCCTAAGAACGATTCTTATGCTACGGATCCAATCCATAAAGTTTGTACCATTCTCTTCGAGCTTATCCTTCTCAAGGATCGATCGCAACGACATTGATTGAGTGTTATTAGTCATTATCTACAAATATGCAAAATTTCCAAAATTTAATAAGTACCGATTTTCATTAAAGAGTTAAATAATGTATTTTTCAAACAAAATACTCCCACTAAATTATATAACCTTCATATACATCCAATGTATAGTATAATTTAAATGGGTTGAGATCCCGCTTTAATCTAATTTTGAGTACGCTTTGGCGCACCGCTCAAAATTAAATCAATTAGGTAGACAACTCTTGTCAATCATATCTCATATGACTCTCAGTTCTTTTCATGAGATTCTTTAAGAAATCCAATTTCAAAAAGCATGTTAAATCTCATCTTTGCCTTAAGCCCAAAACTGTTTTGACGCTTAATTAAGTCCAACCATTTTAAACGCATAGGAAACTCTTATTCACTCATCTTGCTCAAACATGAATAAAATCAATGCACCTCGCTTTGGCGAGCCCACATAAAATTACCCATGTATAAACAAGTGTTTTAATCATGGCATGGCAAAAGGACTTAAAACTTTCTTTGAAGGTTCATCACATATAGCATATAACACATTTATGAGCACATAATATAAACATGTTACACATCAAGTTTAGCTACTAAATTAATCTCCATTAATTTAAGCATGATATTTATGTGTCATTAGTTTCTCTATAATTATGAGGATGAGACTTATTTCAACTTTGGTCATTATCTCCAAATCAAGACAACAAGAAGTGCGGTCGAACTAAGCCATTAGGCAACCACAATCCCGCACTAATTCAAGAGACCAAGAAAGTAGTCCATGTGGCCGAAACTAAGCAATAGATGGTCTCGATGAACGTAGGCCAATTGCATTCACAATTCCACATGGATCTCCAATCATTGAATCAAGAACTTTGTTTCTCAATTTTAGCAATTATGAACTCTTCACAATTCTAACTTCGTTTTATCTTTGAAACTTTGATTGCGATCAATTTTGGGAAACACAATCTCGATGAACGCAGATTAGCCATCCAAAACTTGAACCAATCTAGGAATCACAAGACTAAAACAAATAGGAAAATCAAACCCCAAAATCCACACACAAACCAACTACCCAAAACCCATTCCAGATCAGCAAGTCTGAAGTGGTCTTGTTACTGGTTTTGTTGGATTTATCGAAAATTCCATATTCAGATTTTAACCAAAATCAGAACAAATTTTGACCACCGAGCGCCCGCCTGCAAAGGACCAGGCGCCCGCTTGAATGGCCAGAATAGCATAGAATTTTAAAGTTCGAAAATTTTGTCTCAAAATTATTTTTCCCCGATTATTAAAACTTTGATCCAATCAAAATCAATAATCGAAATAATTCAGAATCCACCATAATTTTTATTGCGATTGAATCGTGCGATTAAAGTTGGAAAAACAATAAACCACATAGAATCACAAAACACATAAACATCATATAATCCAATATTCACATCATGCTTGGCACATAAACAATTTATATACACACAACATGATCCAAGTATTGAATTAATCAACATGAACGGGGCTCTGATACCACTGTTGGGTTTCCAAGTAACATGCGCAGCGGAATATATCAATTAAAATATAAAGAAACCCAAAGCCATGGATCCGTTCATATGATTAAATCAAATACAACAAGATGAATAGAGGAATAACTAACCCTTGATGGCTATGAATTTTCTCTTGATCTTTGGTGGAGAAACTTGAAGACTTGATCACGATCACAAAGCTTGAACACGAACTTTGAAGATGATGATTTTCACCCTCTAGCGGTATCCACACTTCGAACGAATATCAAAGGAGCTTCTTTGATCTTGGTTGCTAGACCAATATTATGAAACACGCTTTCACAATATAATAAAGAACTATATGGAATTTATTTGTGAATTATTTTGTTCCTCAATCAAGGATATCTTAGAACAAAATAAATTCTCTTTCAAACTTTTTGAGACTCACAAAATCACTTGTCAATATGGTCTGGCCGAATTGGGGTTTTTATACACAATTAAGACCTATTCCAAATAGGAATCTTGTGCCAAAAACCTTCCTAAATCGAATTAGGAAATTCCCAATCAGGAGCACCAGGCGCCCGCCCGGTACCACCCAGGCGCCCGCCTGTTTGGGCAGAAACTCCAGTTCTTTTCTGGCTTGAACAGGCGCCCGCCTGGTTCAACCCAAGCGCCCGCTTGGTTGACCAGGAGGCCCAGATCTTTCCAGAAATTCCTTGGAAGTCCTCCGACCCTAAATGCCAATATAGTCCTTTTATTTAAGATTCGTTCTATTGTGTGTGACCCTCTAGGATTATACTAAGTTGGCAATGGGCTCAAACATGATCCCATAAGATATGATTAGGTTCTAGCAAACCGTCATACCTACCCAAATAGTATAACTAGATACAAGTTCGCATTCCTTTAGAATATGTCATAATCCCTTTGTCCACGATGTCATTGAACACAAGTCATGGTCAAACAGTCAACTTGTTTTGTTCAATACTTTCTCGATTCTGAATATGTTGATAATTCAAATGCTATTGATCCTATCAATCTATTTGAGTCCGGCCGAACATTTCATCAACATCATTCCTTCGAGGGGCCCAAGCTTGACATCTCTCCGTGGAGGGACAAATCCATTTAGCTTATTATTCTTCCCAACGGGAATCCGATTATGCCAATCATACCCTTTATAGCTTCCCGGTTAAAGGTAGCGTTTGAATATGTCAAACATAATGTTCATCAAGTGGAAGACTATAATAACTTCATGTCTAAGGATTCAAATGACATAACTAATATGAGATATATGTACGACATAGACCATGACATAAATCTCATACAGCGGGTCATGTCCAGTACCTTGTTCCAAACAAGTACCCATAAATCTAACATGATCATCTCATGATCATTTAGCCTTTATACTAGTGCTTAATAAGTACTAGGGACGGGGATTATTATAGGTAAACATGAACAACAATAATAATCAAAACATCTCTTTATTGATATGAAATAAATGATAACAATTACAACGTTTATTAAACGTGCCTAGGGCACCACTACCAACACGGAGTGACTAACAGTTGATGTTTTATGCAGATAATTATTCACAATGGCTAGAAGAAGAGCGGGTGAAGGTTCTAGTGGGGCTCAGAATCAGAATGATCTTCGGGAAGAGAACCGTGCTATGTTCCAAGGCATGTTTGAGGCGGCCATGAAGGCAATTCATGACCAAGGGCCAAGAGAGGAGCATGTGGCACCTCCGCGATACGGGTTGGAGCAATTTCTGAAATTAAAACCAAGGGAGTTCGATGGTGAGCCCGATGTGAAGAAGGCCGAACTATGGATCAAGTCAATGGAGAAAATCTATGTTGTGTTTGGGTGCACGGACGAGGATAGGGTCCAGTTTGCGGCATATAAATTGGTTGGGGCCGCCGAGCATTGATGGAAAGGAGTTAAGGCGAGTTGGGATGATACCCATACAGTGTATGCATGGGAATTGTTTGTGCGGAAGTTCAAAGAGCATTTTATTCCGGTAGTGGATCAAAACCAAAAAGAGATCGAGCTTCTCAATTTGGAGCAAGGTTTGTTGTCTATAGCTCAGTACTCGGCTAAGTTCACAGAATTAGTCCGGTATTGTGACTATCTTGTGAGGACTGAGGAGCAGAAAGCCATGAGGTTCATCCGCGGTTTGAAGACATCCATCCGTACTCAGCTTATAGCCCAGAGGATTGTGACATTCCAGGATGCGGTAGACCGTGCATACTTAATCGAGCAAGATATAGAGGAGCACAAGAACAAGGTCGAAGTGACTAACACTAGCAAACAGGGAGGGCAGAGCAAGCCACAAACCCATTTAGATAACCGAGGTAATTTTGGGGGACAATCTCAGTCCTGAGGGCAACCAATCCCAAGGAACCCGGGTACTACTACCGGGAACCAAGGGAACAAAAATAGGAGACTCTGTTCATATTGCCAAAGGGGAGGACACTCGGAGGACCAGTGTTGGAAGAAACAGGGGAAATGTATTAACTGTGGGCAGTTGGGGCATTTTGTGAAGGATTGCCCGAGATTCAGAGGTCAACCGACTGGGGTAGGAGCTGGGGCTCCACAGGGTCAGAAAAGGGATGCTTCGGGGAAGCCCAAGGTCTAAGGAAGGGTATTTTCCATGAATCAACAACAAGCTACCGATGATCTTTCTGTTATTGGAGGTATTGTTTCTGTGTCTAATGTGAGCGCTCGTGCGTTAGTAGATCCAGGATCATCGCATTCTTACATATCTGTGCAATTTGCTTCCTTGCTAAATGTTGCATTTGAGTCTTTACCTTATGTGCTAGAGGTGTCGAACCCTATAGGAGAATGTTTGGTGACCGATAGAGTATTTCGTGCTTGTGATGTGCTTATATGTGGTCGTGTCTTGTGTGCGGACTTGGTAGTCCTTCCGATTTAAGATTTTGATGTTATTTTGGGTATGGATTGGTTGAGCAAGTTTCATGCTTCTGTTGATTGTCGTAAGAAAGTTGTTACTTTTTCTATTCCCAATATGCCTAAATTTGTTTTTGAGGCTATGCCTTTGGGTAGGAATATTCGTATCATTTCTTATGTGAAAGCTAGGAGATTGTTGCATCGTGGTTGTGAGGGGTACTTGGCTAGTGTGCTTGATACTAGGAAAGAATCCCCTAGTTTGGAGAGTGTTCGGGTAGTTAGCGAATTTCCCGATGTTTTCTCTTCTGAATATGATATGCCTCCCGATCGTGAGATAGAGTTTTGTATAGATCTTTTGCCGGGCACCGCTCCGATTTCGAAGGCACTGTATAGGTTGGCTCCCGCAGAGTTGAAGGAATTAAAGGTTCAGTTGCAAGAGTTGCTTGATCGAGGGTTTATCTGCCCTAGTGTTTCCCCGTGGAGAGCACCGGTTTTGTTTGTGCGGAAGAAAGACGGTTCTTTGAGATTGTGTATTGATTACCGAAAGTTGAATCAGGTTACAGTGAAGAACAAGTAACCTCTACCTCACATTGATGATTTATTTGATCAGCTTCAAGGGTCCGTGGTGTTTTCTAAACTTGATTTGAGGAGTGGGTACCATCAGTTGAAGATTCGATCGGAGGATATTCCGAAGACTGCTTTTCGCACTCGCTATGCTCATTACGAGTTCTTGGTTATGCCGTTTGGGTTGACTAACGTGCCTGCCGTATTTATGGATTTGATGAACCGGGTTTTCCATCCTTATCTTGACTCATTTGTAGTGGTCTTCATCGACGACATTCTTGTCTACTCTAAATCTCGAGAGGAGCACGAGCAACACTTGAGGACAATTTTATCCATTCTTGCGAGGGAGCAGTTGTTTGCGAAGTTTAGTAAATGCGAATTTTGGCTCGAGAAGGTTTCATTTCTGGGACATGTTGTTTCTAAAGATGGGATTTCTGTGGATCCTTCAAAGATAGAAGCCATAATGGATTGGAAGTTGACCCCTAGTGAACAGAATTACCCTACTCATGATATGGAGTTGGCTGCGATAGTCTTTGCGTTGCATAAGTGGAAGCATTACCTTTACGGAGTGAAGTTTGAGATTTTTACCGATCACAAGAGTTTGAAATACCTCTTCTCTCAAAAGGAATTGAATAACCGTCAGCGTAGGTGGATGGAGCTTTTAAAAGATTATGATTACACCATTTCGTACCATCCGGGCAAAGCAAATGTACTAGCTGATGCGATCAGTCGAAAGGCTTATGTGGCATCGATGATGATTCGTGAATGGAAATTGCTAGAGGATGCTCGAGAAATGCGTCCCCAAGAGTCGAAGCGTGGAGTTATTTTTGCGAACCTTAATGTATTTCCCACATTAATTCAACAAATAAAGGATACTCAGAAGGATGACCCAGAGTTGAAGAAGATTATGGATAATGCTCGGGATAGACAGTATGTGGACTTCCAGCTTGACTCCGAGGGAGTGTTGACTTACCGTAGCAGATTGTGTGTGCCGAATATCGGTGGGATTAAACAGCGAGTTCTTGATGAGGGTCATAAATCCCGGTATACCATTCATCCCGGGAGTACGAAGATGTATCAGGATCTAAAACAACAATTTTGGTGGATTAAAATGAAGAGGGAAATCGCAGATTATGTATCGAAGTGTTTGACCTGTCAACAAGTTAAAGCAGAGCATCAGAGACCCGCAGGTCTACTTCAGCCTCTTGAGATACCCAAGTGGAAGTGGGAACATATTACGATGGATTTTGTAACCGGACTACTCAGGACTCGAAGGAGGTTCAATGCAGTTTGGGTGATTGTGGACAAGTGACTAAATCTTCTCATTTCTTACCCATTGACATTTCCTATTCGATGGAGAAACTTGCGAATTTGTATGTTCATGAGATTGTCAGATTACATGGTGTTCCAGTAAGTATTGTGTCAGACAGAGATCCCAGGTTTACATCCCAATTTTGGCAAGCGTTACAGAAGGCTTTGGGTACCGATTTGAGGTTTAGCACCGCATTTCATCCTCAGACTGACAGTCAGTCTGAAAGAACCATTCAGATTCTCGAGGATATGTTACGGGCTTGCACAGTTGACTTTCCAGATTCGTGGGATACACATCTACCGCTTGCAGAGTTCGCCTACAATAATAGTTATCAGTCGAGTATACAGAGGGCACCGTATGAGGCTTTGTATGGGAGGAAATGTCGGTCACCTATTTGTTGGGACGAGGTTGGGGAAGCAAAACTTTGGGGTGTTGACATGGTTCAGGACTCGGTGGAAAAGGTTAAAATTATTCGGGATCGATTGAAGACGGCCCAGAGTCGACAGAAGAGCTATGCCGATCATCGAAGACGAGATCTTAGTTTTCAGACCGGAGACCTTGTGTTCTTGAAGGTAAGGTGGGTATCCGAAGGTTCGGGAAGAAGGGTAAATTGGCTCCGAGGTTTGTTGGACCGTTTGAGATTTTGGGGAAAGTGGGACTTCTAGCATACCGTCTTGCGTTACCATCTTCTTTGGACCGGTTACATAATGTTTTTCACGTTTCTATGCTTAGGAAGTATGTTCATGATCCATCTCACGTGTTACCGAGAGTACCGGAGGATATAGAGCTTGACATGACTTACGAGGAACGACCGGTTCGGATTCTTGATTCTAAAGTCCAAGAGTTGAGAAGCAAAAGCATTCCGTTGGTTAGAGTTCTTTGGAGTAATCACAATGTTGAGGAATCGACGTGGGAGCTTTGTGATGAGATAGAGAGGAAATATCCGTGGCTTTTTAATTCGGGTAAGTCTCGTTAAAATTCGGGTCGAATTTTCTTTAAGGGGGAGTGAATGTCACGACCCGAAAACCCGTCTCTATTTTCTAATAATAAATATTTAATTATTTAGTTATTACTTAATTAATTATTTGAATTGTTTATTTATTTGGATAATTATGTGCGCATTTTATATCTCATAATATTAATTAGTGTTTAGCATTATTTGGTTGATATTGTGTTAAGTGGGTAGTAGGGAATTTGGTTTGGGTTATGTGTTAATAGAGAGGGGGCCTAAGTGTAACCTTTTTAAATAATTTTAACTACTCCCTCCCTACTCTTCCTTCTCCCTCACTCTCTTCCTCACCCTACTCTCATCTCCCAGCATTCTCTCTCTTTCTCTTTCCATGGAAAAGGTAAAGTTCTTCCTCTCCTTCTTTCTTCATTTTCATCCTTTTCCTCTCATCTTTTCTTATTACTCATTTTATGAAATGTGTTTAGATCGTCGATAGGATCGCGTAGAACCAAAAATATTTGAATTCCGTCATCTTTGAGAAATTCCAAGTAAGTTGCTTTTCCCCCATTTTTATGCTAAAGTGTTCATTTCATGTTTATATAATGCTTTAGTTGATACATTTGATGTTTGATTGAGTTTGGGATTTATTTGGAATTTATTTTGGTTTTTGGTTAAAAATGGTGATTGTTATGAATGTTGGGTTTGAATCTTGGTTTGGGGTTATATATGATGTTGATTAGGTCCCCTTTCAGCCTAGATGTTGTTTTGATTCATTGTTGAACTTGTGGAAAGAGTTGATTTTGAGCATTTAGGAAATGGGTGAAATTTGGGTTGAAAATGGTAGAACCCAGCTGCAATTTCCGACCAAGAACCAGACCAGGCGCCCGCCCGGGTTGAGCCAGGTGCCCGCCTGCCTAGCTTTTTTCCTGCGGCCAAAACCTTCTGGGCAAATAATCGCCCGCCCGACCCCTACCATGCGCCCGCCCGCCCCCCTGTTCTGGAATCTGCCGTTTTGCTTGGTTAAGACTAAGTGACTTCCCTAGTTTAAGTTTAATTACTCTAATTAACTTAAGTTAACATCGTGGAACACTTTATTAATTGGAGTTTGTTCTTTTGTGAATAAAAATGTTATGGAATTTGATTAAGTATCGTTTTAGGAATGTGGGCCATCTTTGATGTGTTGTTTGGATTGGTTTACCTTTGTGGTGATTTATTTGGAATGGTTCCCTACTTCGGAATCATGAGTGTTTAATTAAGCTAATATTTTATTATTTAGCTTTCATTTGAAAGTCCAGTTGGTTATTTGTGTATCGAGTCAGGCAATGGATAATACTATAATGGCACAAGCCAAGTCCAGTATAGCATCGCCCATTGGTCCTTCTCTCCCCATCCAGATTGGCCTTGGATGGGATGAGCTAGCTCCTTTTGTGAGTATTCTAGCTAGATGTTTTGGAGCATGACTTTGTGGCATGGCTCCCGCCCTTTGTGGCATGTTACTTTGTTATTGGTTCCGGTACCGGGGGTTTTCTCTTCAAGCTTTCATGCTACTATGAAGATGTTGATTGTTGATTATTGAAGCTGCGCAGCGACCATTATTTGGTTCTATCAGTTGGGAAACCTTATCTAATATCCTTTGTTACTTGTTTATTTCCGCTGCTATCTGTTAGTTGATAAATGCTATGTGCTAAGTGATATTTATTATTTGTTATTGCTTATTGCATCATAGCATGTCATGTAGTTGCATTAGTAACTTATTGAGATTTATCTCACCCCCTTTCTTTTATCTTTGTTTTTCCTTAACCCCCCCCCCTATGAGGAAAGGATTAGACTCGCTGATCACGAGGAGGACGTCGCGAGGGTTGAGCTTTTTGGGGCAAGTTGTTATTGGTGGGTTTACATTACATAAATGTGTAACCTTTTTGGGAATAGTTGTACCAAACTTGACGTCATTAGAATTTGTATATTTTATTATTTTGGGTGTAAGCTTATGGAGCTTACACTAGTTTATATTTTTTGGTTCAAGTTGGATTTCAAAACTTTGTGTTATCATCTTTTGGTTTAAAAGGAAAATTTTATCTTCATTATTTTAGAGTTTGTTGTTTAAGTCGACGTCCAGCTCGCGTACTCCGGGCCCGCGGGGTCGGGGTCGCGACACCGAGAGTGTCTCTAATACCCTCACCCAAGAGGATATGGAGGCCATAGCCGAGCGTGTGTTTCCTTTCTTTGCTAATGAAAAATTTGATATTTCTGAGTACCCTGAGATTGCAAATATCATAAATGATGAATTAACTAATAATGAACTTAATGAACAAGTTAATAACGATTCAAATTATGATGAAATAGACCACGAAAACACAACATACTTAAATGAACTTGCTCAACAGGTCCGTAGTCGTGGTGAAAATGGTCCAGGGGCTGACGAAGAATTGCATGTTGTTAATCTGGGTACCGACGAAGAGCCAACAGTAACTAAGATCGGAAGCTTCTTCAAGGGGGACGACAGAGACAGATTGACTGCACTACTACGGGAGTTCGTGGATGTGTTCTCATGGTCATACAAAGACATGACGGGTTTGGACAGAAAGGTAGCGGAGCACAGAATTCCTATCAGAAAAGATGCCAAGCCGGTAAAACAAAAGCTCAGAAAGATCAAGCCAGAATGGTCTCTGCAAGTCAAAGAAGAGATCGAGAAGCTCCTCAGTGTGGGTTTCATCAAGGTTATCGAGTATCCGACATGGTTAGCCAACATTGTGACAGTCAGAAAGGAAAACGGCAAGGTTCGAGTTTGTGTGGACTTCCGGGATTTGAACAAAGCTTCCCCGAAAGACGATTTTCCGCTCCCTAACATCGACATGCTGGTCGACTCCACTGCTGCCTACGAGGTTCGCTCATTCGTGGATGGGTTCGCTGGGTACAATCAGATTCTCATGGCTGAGGAAGATCAACATAAGACAGCCTTCACAACACCGTGGGGTACCTTTTGCTACACAGTCATGCCATTTGGGTTAAGAAACGCTGGGGCTTCCTACCAAAGAGCCGTGACAGACTTGTTCCACGATATGAATCACAAAGAAATCCAGGTCTATGTGGACGACACAATCATTCACTCCAAAGGGAACGATGGTGAACATTTAATCGATCTCCGCAAGTTCTTCGAAAGGCTTCGTCAACACAAGATGAGGCTCAACCCTGCAAAGTGCACGTTCGGGGTTATCCGAGGCAAAGTCCTTGGTTATATGGTCACTGAAAGGGGAATTGAAGTAGATCCCTCCAAAATCAAGGTAATCATTGACATGCCTCCTCCAAAGACGCAGAAAGAGATCAAAGGTTTCATGGGCATACTGCAATACATCAGTCGGTTTGTGCACCAACTCACTTCCATGTGCGAGCCAATCTTCAAGCTACTCAAGAAGAATGTGGCTCTAGAATGGACCGACGCGTGCCAAGAAGCCTTCGACCAAGTGAAGCATTACTTGACGTGCCCTCCTGTTCTAGCTCCGCCGCACAAGGAGAAGCCTCTTTTGCTCTATCTCACTGTCAATGATGAAGCCCTAGGGGCTACGTTAGCACAAGAGCAACGAGAGTCCACAAAGGAGAATGCCATTTATTTTGTCAGTCGCTGATTCCAAGGAGGCGAAAAGAACTACTCTGTCTTAGAGAAGTCATGTGCAGCATTGGTTTGGGTTACTCAAAACTTCAAACACTATATGGAAGCTTTTTCGATCAAGCTAGTAGCAAAGGTGGACCCGCTCCGCTACATCTTCGAGAAGCCTTTCATGTCAACAAGAATAGCCAAATGGTACTTCATGCTCGCCGGCTATGATATCACTTACGTCACACTAAAATTCGTCAGGGGGAAAGTGTTCAGTGACCAGCTTGCCGAATTCCCGTGTGAAGAAGTGAAGGGGGAAGACGTACAGTTCCCCGACGAGCATTTAATTTGTACTGCAACCGAGGAAAATAAGTGGAAACTTTTTTTCGATGGCGCCGCCAATAAACACGGTTTTGGTATAGGAGTATTGCTTGTCGATCCAAAAGACATCTACACTCCCATTGCCATCCATCTAGAATTCGAAGCTACCAACAACATTGCCGAGTACGAAGCATGCATAGCAGGGCTCGAAGCAGCTCTCAAAAGAAACGTCACGGAACTAGAAGTATTCGGCGACTCTTTGCTCCTTATCAATCAGCAATCGGGTAAATGGCGAATCCAAGACCCGACCCTCCAACAGTATGGTCAGCACCTTGAAGAATCAATTGAACAATTCCAAGAGATCACTTTCAACTACCTGCCAAGGGATAAAAATCGCTTCGCCGATGCACTGGCCACCATAGCTTCATTAGTCGAAATGCCCAAAGGGAAAATGGTGAAGCCTTTCAAAGTTGCCCGAAGGAACAGTCCGGCGTACTGCATGAGTATCGAGATCAACGAGGTTCTAACAAACTCTCCGTGGTATTCGGATATCATGAAATTTCCTCAAAGATGGCACTTATCCCGAGAATAGCAATAAGAAGTCTCAAGCGGCTCTGCAAAGGCTAGCCTCTCGGTACGTACTGATTGGGGACCGAGTCTATAAAAGGCACCACGACGGGATCAATCTCTTATGCGCCAATGAGGCCGAAGCTCAAGATATAATGTGTGAAGTGCACGAAGGAGAGTATGGACCCCACATGAATGGGTTTATGCTAGTCAAGAAGATACTCCGCATTGGTTACTATTGGAGCACTATGGAACGAGACTGTATCGAGAAAGTCAAAAGGTGTGCCAAGTGCCAATTCCATGCTAATCTGCAACATGCTCCACCCTCGCAACTTTACAACATGGTCACACCTTGGCCTTTCTCTTGTTGGGGGATAGACATCATCGGTAAAGTCCATCCTGCCGGAAGCAATGGGCAGTCATTCGTCCTAGTGGTCGTCGACTACTTCACAAAGTGGGTCGAAGCACAAGCCTATCGGACCCTCAACGCCAAGAAAGTGGCCGAATTTGTAAAGATTAATATCATGTGCCGATACGGCGTGCCTCATGAAATCATTTCCGACAATGGCTCTCACTTTGAGAAGGAAATGGATGCACTTTTGGTAGAATACAAGATCACCAAGCACAAGTCATCTCCTTACCATCCCCAAGCAAATGGCGCAGTTGAAGCAACAAATAAGACCATCGAGACCATCGTCAAGAAAATGGCCTCAACAGGAAGGGATTGTCCCGAGAAGCTACCATTAGCATTGTGGGGCTACCGCACATCAATACGGTCAGCAACAGGAGAAACTCCTTATGCATTAGTCTATGGTTCTGAAGCCGTACTCCCAATCGAACTTGAAGTCCCATCTCTACGGGTCCTCCTTGAGAATCAAGTCAACGAGGTCGACTGAATGCAAAGTCGATATGCATAGCTAGCCTTACTCGACGAGAAAAGGCTAAGAGCACTCGAACGCACAAGGGCGTATCAGCAAAGGATGGCAAGAGCTTTCAACAAAAAGGTGAAGCCTCGAAACATCAATGTGGGAGATTTGGTCTTAAGACAACATCCTCCTAATGCCATGAATCCCCTGGGGAAATGGGGACCCCGATGGATCGGTCCGTACGTGGTCAAAAAGATACTAAGCGGCGGTGCAGTCCGACTCGTGGATTTAGATGGTGACCAGCTGCCAAAGGAGGTCAACCTCGACAAGCTCAAGAGGTTCTATGCTTAATAAACAAAGACCATAAAAAAAAAAAAATCGCTCGCTAGGTTGAAAACCCGCAAGGGCGGCCTAGGCAAAAATTAGAGCACGTGCAAAAAAGAAGCCCGCTAGATTGAAAACCCGAAAGGGCGGTCTAGGCAAAAAACAGGGTGCACACAAAAAAAAAATGGTCTTTGTTTGTTTGAACTACGGAGACCTGAGCCTCCCAACTGGAGGAACGTAGGCAACCTTCGGGTGCGGTCTAAAACATATCAAAAATACCCAATTCACTTCAAATAACAAGATGCAATTTTTATTCATTCAATGAGTTATTCAAGCCATTACAACGGATTTATTGAGCAACAAAAGACATCAAAACATTAAATCCTAAAACAAAGTGTTCTAATTTAATTGCAATCTCTTAGGGTACTAAGAAAAGTCCAATTTTCTCTTAGCCTTCAAAGGACCACCCGATCGTCTCTCAATCCTTTTTTTCTTGGATAACGGAGGAGCACTAATACGCACTGAAACCTTCTGTGTTGCGGCACGTCTCCTAGCATAAAAGTCATCCAAAGGAGTACCGAAAGGGTCAGCAAGAATGTTACTCGAATCACCAGCTGCCTCCCTATATCTCAAGGCGCTTCTAGGCTCAAAACCCTTTCCCAACAACTCGGCACGAAACACATCGACCCAAGTGATGCCACGGTAAAGGGTGCCAAACAAATAATCCAAGTAGCTCTCGGGAAGGAAGACACTCCCCCGATGCAAAGGAGCAAAAGCCCAACGGTTGCGATCATCTCCCCAAGCCGACTGAAGCTCACTCGAGAAGTCCGGACCCATGTAAGGAACTGGACGAAGCATTCCGTCCCTCAGAAAAGGAATTATCTGTTGGCGACCAAACTGCCGCAGAACCCGCTCTGGCTGGTAAAATGAAGAATCTCTCAAGCTGGGTACAACCACGTGCTGAAAACCAAGAGTCCATTCCACAAAAGGACGAAGACCCCAAGAAGGAGGGCACCACTCAATATCGACGGTTACACGAGAGGCAAAGAATTTCTTCCAACCATCTTCAGATAAATCCCGGATCAACAGCTTCCTCCTATGAATAGCAAAAGGAGACAAATCACCATCCGGGGAATAAATCTTGAAGTGTTCTCGGAGCCATATGGTCAAGAGAAAAGGGCTTCCCCGGCACATCTTATCCGTCATATGTAACTCATCAAGGCCGTGCAACGTCTCCCCTACAATAAGAGGGATTATACTAAATTGTTGCTCCTTGGCTTGCAAAACAATCTCAGCCAGCTGCGCATCCGCAGTCCCGAAGGGTGTAACAAACAGTACTTTACTAAAGAGACAAGTGGCCATGGCATTCCTCTTGAAAGATTGAACCACCGGATCCTCCGAGTATAAACTGAAGAACATCGGCAACTCAGTTATGTCAATCACAGTACCGTGCAACATCTTCCTCACGTCCTCAACAGGGAGATTCAGTAACTCAACCTAAGAGTCAATGGCGCCACGGTGATATTTAGGGACGGCAATCCGACCGGTCAAAGGCATGCCAAGGATGGCCCCGAAATCATCAACAGTTGGCACCATTTCTTTAGCTGAAAAGTTGAAGGTATGGCTATCGCAATCCCAGAAAGCCGCGGCAGCTCTCAACAAATCCCAATCCGGCTTCAACGTCCGCAAAGTGAAAAGAATTCAGAACCCGAAGTCTTTAATAAAGGCCTTCTTAGGATGGGTCTTGAAAGAATGCACAAAAGTGTCCAAGTCCTTTTCATACCCACTAACAACCTTGGCATCAAGAACAAAAGAATTGGAAGCCATGGAAAATGTTGATCACAAGCAAAGTTGAGCAATAATATGATGTTCAAAAATGGCAGAAAGGAGTGAGAATCAAGTGGTCGAACAGAAGCTGATATTATAGCTGTTGGGGGTCTTTTGGCCAGCAAATGTCAAGCCCAGAATTCCGCCTCCCAGACGCGCGCGCCACCCGCCAGCGGTCTGAAATGCGCGCGCGTCCCTAGCCTTTAGAGGAAAGCGCGCGCCTCCCAAGTCTAGATTACTTCAGAAAAGGCCTTCTCAGAAATCTCCAGTCTAAATCAAGACACAGCCCCGGTCCTCGGACACCCAGTTGGGCACACCTTCTTCTGGTCCGCCCTTAAGGCATGTCAAAGATTGAAAGTAGGATAAAAACTCCCACTCAAAAGTAGGCTGTCCTTCTCCAGATTCCGGACTCCCTATGTTCTGTCACGGGTGCCATACCCCCCTCAAGAGTCAATCTCAACATTTCATCCCCAGCAGGAACATTCTTCTGGTCGCGGTCAACTGTGCCCGCACCCCACAAGTCAAAAAGTCAAGTGCGACTCCAAGTGGCACGCGGCTTCAAAGCAATATTTCATCAACGAATTTCACTAACGGATTCATCAACAAAGGTTCACCAACAGCCTCTCCAAAGGTTCACTAACGGCCTCTCCAAAGGTTCACTAACGGCCTCCTCAAAGGTTCACTAACGGCCTCTTCAAAGGTTCACTAATGGCCTCCTCAAAGGTTCACTAATGGCCTCCTCAAAGGTTCACTAACGGCCTCTTCACAGGTTCACTAACGGCCTCCTCAAAGGTTCACTAACGGCCTCTTCAAAGGTTCACTAACGGCCTCTCCAAAGGTTCACTAACGGCCTCGTTCAAAGGTTCACTAACGGCCTCATTCAACATATTCAGCCGGCAGGTTCACCTAACGGATCATGCCACCCCCTCTATCAACAAAAGCCGCTCACACAGGGAGCGCACCACTATCTCTCGCAATTTCAAATTCCTGCTTTCATCGAGTCTTTGCTTTTTCTTGGTGATGTCCTCGGCGGGTGTTTTTAACTTTCGTCGACGCGTTTTGCTTTGCAATCCACGTCGCTGAGGGGCTCTGTAAACACCCCGCCTTGGACCCCTCACCCCGATTGCACATTTGATCTTGTGTTTCTCCCCATTTTAAATGTTTCTCGTTAGTTTCTGTCACTTCCGTTAAGTTCATGACTGACTTCGTTAAGTCCAGGGACTAAACTGAATAACAGGGCTGACTTTCTAGTCCATTCTGTCAAAACCTCCTTCTCTGAGTCACGCGCCTCCGACAGGGGGATCCAGACGCGCGCGCCTCCCGCCCCCAAAGCAGGAAGCGCGCGCCTCTGGGCGTCGGTTACAGATTTCTGGCCAGGATTCTCTCCCTTGCTCAATTTACAGGATTTTGCCCGGGAAAGATCTCTTGGTGACTGAGTTTTGGCACCAAAACCATCTCTCTTTCACCTATAAAAACCCCCCTTTACCTCCATTTTCAAGGACCTTGGGCTCTCAATCTTACATTCTCAATAAGACACTAAAATTTCACACTTACAAAGCATTTCCAAAGGATTTCTCCAAGAATTCATCAAGAAGTGTTTGAAGTCTCTTGAAGTCTAGGTAAAGTTATTTCTTTCCTCTTCTTAACTTCATATCCTTTCTCTTTCTTTTAGTTTTATCAAAGTGCAATCACCCAAATCATTTTGGGACATGACTCTAATGATCACCTCATCTCATTGAGTTCGGTTAAAGAGTTATCTCCTACATTCCAAACTCTATTTTAAAACCCCGTTTTTATGATTTAAAGAAGAAGAACGTTTATCATTCATGTAGATTTTGATCAAGCAAGACCAACTTTAGTTGGGCGAGATGGGTGTTTCGGTACTTCCCATCTTGTAACCTAACCCCCGAACCTCAAAACAAAGAATCTCTGTTTTCGTAATCACACTTAGGCTATTATCAATAGGTTTTTCTTATGTTCCTCAAAACATAGGTGGAGACTCTAAAAACAAGTTAGACATCCTAGGATAATTCACGCGCTCTAGCCAAGCCGTGGTTCCCCCGGGGTATCTACAGCGAGCGGTTGAGGTTAAGCCTTGTCCATGTCTGAACCATGCACCTTGATCGAGTTTAAGAGAACTTACCAAAGCGTTATCTTAAATTATCTTTACTGTCATCATTCATCATGATGCATGAGTCTACCTTAGATCAACTCTAGTCAACTTTAGACCCGTCTAGGTCAAGCTCAAATTGATAAAAAGGGGTTCAATAAATCAAACCCAAAGCTTGGATTTTAATTCCTCATCCAAAGCTTTGAAATCTTCATGAACAAAGAATAAAAACATAGATCTAAAATTATGTTGAAGTCTAGCATCTAAAACAATAAAAGAACCTCTTTTAAATACCTAGAATAGCCCTCAACTAATAAGGAAATAAAAGAAATAAAGAAAATAAGGAAAAATAGGAAAATAGTGTCAAAAAGCTGGCCACACGAGCCATGGCGCGCTCATCACTCTCTCTCGCCAGTTCCACGTGCCATGACGCCATCCCACGCACCAGGTATCGTTGAAATCACGCCTGGTAGGTGTGCTTTGTCTTGCCAAGGGTGTTCTCAGTAGCTGTACACAGTGGGTATATACGAAAGGTATATATAGAAGGTGCACACAGTGAGTGTGTATGATGGTAGGTATAGAGAGTGAATATAGAGAAAAGAAAACGATTCGATTTATCAAAGCGTTTGTTATTTTGAGACTAATTCTTTGTTTAGTTATGTATGATGGTTTGCGAGTCCATTTATCTTTTAATGAGTCTTCATTAATGAGTTTATTCATGATTAATTCGTCATATAAAGATATAGCAATCAAATGACAATTGAGATTAATACAATTTTCATGGAATTGATTTATGTATGCAAGATTATGTCTCAAGTCTAGAGAAAAAAGTGTGGACACCTCGCCTCGGACCTCTCACCCCGATTGCATACATAGTATTTTTATTTAACTTATTTTTTGTTAATTTATGTTACTTCGGTTAAGTTCCTAACTGATTCCGTTAGTTTTGGACTAAACTGCATAACAGAGTTAACTTTTAGGGTCATTCTATCATTTTTACTCGCGGGCGCCTCCGGCACTGCCTACGGGATGTGCGAGCCTCTCGCAGCCAAAGCAGGAAGCGCGCGCCTCCCATTATGGCACTTACGGATTGCAGCCTTTTCCCTATATTTTCATGATCACAGAAAATGTTTTTTTACCTCCAAGTTCATCCCCCTAGGTTTGTAACTCGCAAATACCATATTCTAGTCTTTTCCCTAAAACAAAATATTTTATCTTTATTTCATTTGATTTTCTATTTATTATTTAATTTTCTTTATTTTCTTATTGGTTTCTTTCCCTCCTATTTTTACCTATAAAAAGGACATTCTTAGTTCATTTCAAAGGACTCTCTCTGGACAAAAAAAGGACTTCAACTTTCTCTGCACAAATTCCATCAACAAACATTTCTCTACAAAAACTCTACACAAATTGTTACATAACAATTTTCTCTACAACAAACACCAATTTCTCTCCAAATTTGAAGTTTTCTTTCTTAAGGTACAACTTTACTTTTTCTTCTTCTTTTATTCATGTCTAGTCAATGTATGCAATCCCCATAAAAGGGAACATGACCTAAATGGCCACTTCTGTCACGACCCGAAAACTAGGCTCTATTTTATTGGTAATAAATAATTATTATTTATTTATTTGCTTATTTATTTATTTAAATTATTATTTATTTAAATATTTATGTGTGTGCATTTTATGTTTCATAATAAATTATGCCTAGCATTTTATTCGAGTTATTTGGGTTAGTGTAAGTATTTGTGTCTAGCATTATTTGGTTGATATTGTGTTAATTGGGTAGAAGGTTGATAGGGGTTTTATTTGTGCTAGCTAAGTAAGGAGGGGGGCCTAAGTGTAAGTTCTCAAATCATTTTTTAACTACTCCCTCCCTACTCCTTCTCTTCTCCCTCACCTTCTCCCTCACTCTCTTCATCTCTCCCAGCATTTCTCTCTCTCTCCAAAAGAAGAAGGGTAAGTTCTCTCTCTCACTTCTCTCTACATTTCCATCCCCTTCCTCTCATCTTTCCTCATTTCTTTCTATACGAAATGTGTTTAGATCGTCGATAGGATCGCGTAGAACAAAAAAGAATTGAATTCCGTCATCTTTGAGAATTTTCAAGTAAGTTACTTTTCCCCCATTTTTATGCTAAAATGTTCATATCATGTTTATATAATGCTTGATGTGTTATATTGGAAGTTTGGTTGAGTTTAGAATTTATTTGGAATTTATTTGAGTTTTGGTCAAAAATGGTGATTTTATGAATGTTAGGTTTGATTCTTGGTTTTGGTTGATAAATGGTGTATTTGGATCCCCATCCTAGATATAAGTTGTTTTGGTACATTTTGGAACTTGTTGGAGGAGTTGATTTTGAGTATTTTGTGTTTTGGTAGAATTTGGGTCGAAATTGTTAGAACCCAGCTCTGTTCTTCCCGACCAAAACCCAGGCCGAACGCCCGCCTGCCCTTGCCCAGGCGCCCGCCTGCACCCCTTTTTCCAGCGGCCAGACCTTCTGGGCAAATGAGCGCCCGCCTGCCCCTGCCCGAGCCCGCCCGCCCGCCCGCCCGCCCGCCCGCCTGCTTGGAAGTTTGCCCTTTTTGCTTGTTTAAACTAAATGGCTTACCTAGTTTAGGGTTCCTTCTTCTAATTAACTTAAGATAACACCGTGGAACATTTTATTAAGTGGAATTGATTCTTTTGTGAATAAATATGTTATGGAATTTGATTAAGTATTATTTTTGGGAATGTGGTTCATCCTTGATGTGTTGTCTGGATTGGGTTACCTTTGTGGTAATGTATTTGGATTGGTTCCCTACTTTGGAACCTTAAGTTGTTTATTCATGCTAATATATTATTACTTAGCATTTATTTGGAAGCCCAGCTGGCATATTTGTTGCATCGGGCGATGGGAGAGATTATAATGGCAAAGCCAAGTCCATTATAATGTTGACCATTGTTTGCCCTTACTATACCCCTTTTCCAGATTGGCCTTGGAAGAGATAAGTTAGCTTCCTTTGTGAATGTATCTAGCTATCGAGCATGACTTTTTGGCATGGCTCTTGTCCTTTGTGACACTCTTATGGTTATTGTTCCGGTACCGGGGGTTTTCTCTTCGGCTTTCATGCTATTATGAAGATGTGATTTGTTGATTATTGAAGCTGCGCAGCGATCCTTTATTTGGATGTATCGGTTTGGAAACCTTGGCTAATATCCTTTGTTATGTGTTTATTTCCGCTGCTATTTATTATCTGATAATTGCTATGTTATATGAGATATTGATGTTGTTATTACTTATTGCATCATAGCATGTCATGTAGTTGCATTAGTAACTTATTGAGATTTATCTCACCCCCTTTCTTTTATCTTTGTTTTTCCTTAACCCCCCCCAGGTGCTAAGGATTAGTCTCGCTGATCACGAGAAAGAGGACGTCGAGTGTGGATACATTCTTTTGGGGAAAGTTGTTATAGGTTGGTTTACATTATATAAATGTGTAACCTTTTTGAGATAGTTGTACCAAACATTGACGTCATTAAGAATTGTACATTTATATTCTATTGGGCATAAACTTGTGGAAGTTTATGATAGTTGTATTTGGTTATTATCAAACTTGGATTTGTAAAACTTTGGATCATCACCTTTTGGTATCAAATGGAATTTTTAAACTTCGGTATTTCACAGTTTTGGTTTTAAGTCGGCGTCCAGCTCGCGGTCTCGGGCCCGCGGGGTTCGGGGTCGCGACAACTTCACTATTGAAGTTTGGTCAAGGTTATCTTCCAACATTCCAACTCTACTTTAATTTCCCCATTTCATATTAATGTAATTGTTAGAATAGTTTGACATGTAATCTTTAGCATTAATATAATAAAACAATTTATCTTTTATTTCCCTTTTCTTTCCCTTACAATTGTTAGCACATTTCTCATATTATAAGAAGTTAGACATCCTAGGATAATTCACCGCTCTAGCCAAGTTGTGGTTTTCCCGGGGTATCTACAGTGACGACTCTGCTGGGGACTACTTAGAGGGTTAAACTTGTGTTTCTGCTTTTGGTGTTCTTTTGTTTTCTGGGCATTCTGGTAAAAAGGGTTGGAAGCGCGCACCTCTGGCCTTCCTGGCCTAAAGCGCGCGTGTCCGACCCCAATTACCATAATTGCCCACCTTCCTTCTTGTCCTTCCATTTCATGTTTCTGTGCTAACAATTACTGAAGGGGAAAGTTTTATTATTTAGGGTCAAGGTAGTCCCTTGAACCCATGAATTTGCAGGTTTTTACCCAGAAGCGGGCGCCTCTGCCCGCCTTCTCCTAACGCGCGCGCCTCCCAAATGTGCATCCTAATGCACGCGCTTTTGGACGCATTTCCAGAACAGAGCAGTGCACAGAACATAATGGTTTTGACAGTGTGTGGGCACCGGGCCTGCACATAACTTCTTTTACTTTCAGTTTATTTATCAGTCACACAGGTGATTCGAAAGTTGTACATATGTGTTTATTTGTTTTTCTTTCTTTGAAAAAAAAAGTAGAAAATATTTTGTCACTTGGCTTAACCTCACACTACATGCACATATTCATATGAATTGCTCACAATCGAGTCGCACAATGTTCATAACCCTAAACCCGTCGAGGCCCGTCCTAGAGAGTTTCAAGCTCCACCCGACCTTGACTCTCTTGAAGCGGTAAACCTCAGCCCGTGGCGTAGTTCATGACTACATGCCGGGGGTGACCTTAAGCCTCTAATTAGCCGAGCACAAGCCAACACAATTCTAGTTAAGGTCTAACACTCCGTGACCAAGTCGGTTTTCGTGTGTCGAGATTTCCCTAAACTAATGTCATCAAATCATACATGCCGTTTCCAAAAGAAACAAGTGGTTATTATGGACAAAATAAAACTCCGTCCCCAAGTGCTTATTATGGACGAAATAAAACTCCGTCCCCGGATGTATGCTTTATGACCTTAGTTTAGTTTAATCCCGTCACATGTAGGTATCACAAGCATGGTGGAATCCAATGAGTATATGGGACCACGAGAAGGTCTATATACTAGTGTGACGATTCCACTAATTTTTCTAGAAACCCCAAAAAGGACTCCGTCCTTCCGACTTTTGTAAATAAAAAAAATAGTCATTTTTTCTTATGTGGTTGAGTCCTTTTCTTGTTTGTGGGTGAAATCATTCTATTCAAAAGGTGTTTGTGGGCCAATCTAAGATCAACCGTGCTCTTTCAATAGGTCCAATGGCTTCCAACGGCAACAACGACAAGGGTGAGAACATTTATGTGTCCAACGAAGGGATTTTCAACATAATGAGAGCCATGAGGGAACATATGGATAGACTTGCCGAGGATGCCCGCCGAAAAGATGATTTGTGGCAAGCCCATTTTGATCTTGAGAGGAAGATTCACAAAGAAGAGGTTTCCGAACTCAAGGCCCGTTTGCAAGAGCTCACCGACAACAAATCAAAATTCAATGGTAAAGCATGCTCAAGTGGCCCGTCCCTCAAAAGCCACAAATGTACCGCCAACAACCGAGTTTTCACTCCTCCTAGGAATGACCCGAGCCGAAGCATTTGAAACTTTGGTGGCAAGTGGAAAGATCAAGCCTTTACAAGGATACCAACCCAAGACGATCAACGCCAACCATGCCCATCACAAATATTGTGGCTATCATCAACACAGTCGCCATCTTACCGAGGAATGCTTCACTCTCCGAAACATCATCCAAGATTTGATCGACAATGGTGAATTTACTGTGGGTAAAGAGCAACCATTAGAGAGTGACAACATGCAAGAACTCATCAAACAAAAGGCTTGGTTTTGAAATGGGGCTTCAAACAGAGATCATGCCACAAGGAGACTACAACGACGACAACAATCTCCGTTTCTCTTTCTCTACCTAGAAATAGGAATAAAAAAAATAAAATAATAATAATAAAATAATAAAAAAAGTCAAAGTCCTCTAATGTGTGCATTAATTTTTCTTCCTTCTCATTAATGTCAAAGTTTGAGTCGGTCTTCAATAAATAAAAGTTTTCCTTGTCCTCATACACTCTTCCAAGTTGTTCAATTTAATTCTTGGCAAAATGATGAAAAAATGTCTAAACAAGTTTGAGAACAAAGGCCATCACTTGAAATCCTAGGGGCTAAACATCGTGACGAAGGCAACAACATCAACGACAAATCCAAGACATCAAGCGCCATAGCAAGGTGGAACTACAACCATGGAGAAATCAAGAAAAGTTTTCAAAGGGGGATTTAGAAAAAAAAAAAAAAAAAAAAAGCTCGCTAGTTTGACTCTTCAAAACAACCAAGGCAAGAGTTAGAGCACAAAAAAAAAAACAAAAAATCCCCCTTAATCAAAGAAGTGCACAAGATCAATATCATTTTCTAAGGACGAAGCAAAAATTCCATCACGACGAAAGGAGCATCCACAAGAACTACGGTGACCTAAGCCTCTACACTGGAGGAACGTAGGCAACCTGCGGTTCCGGTCTCATGCAAGAAAGAAGATATGTTTAGCCCTAGTACATTTGTAGACACCCCGCCTTGGACCGTTCACCCCGATTGCACACTTGATTTTGTGTTTCTCCCTCTTTTAAGTGTTTTCTGTTACTTTCTGTTACTTTGGTTAAGTTCCAGACGGGCTTTGTTAAGTCCAGGGACTAAACTGAATAACAGTTCTAACTTTCTAGTCCATTCTATCAAAATTTGCCTTTTAGAGTGGCGCGCCTCCTCCCCTTGAGGCCAGACGCGCGTGCCTTCCACCGCCTAGGTGGGATGCGCGTGCTTCTGGGGTGTGTCAGTTACAGATTCTGCCCAAGAATCTCTCCTTTGCTCATTATACATGATTTTGCCCGGGAAAGATTTCTTGGAGACTCCGTTTGGCTCCAAAAAAACACACATTTTCAACTATAAAAACCCCTCCAATCCAACATTGGAGGGGACCTTGAACCTTGAATTCCAGGATCTTTCATTAAGCTTTGGCATCACATTCTTTCACAAGTATTCTATACCTTCTCAAAAAGTTGTCTTTGAAGATTACTATAGGTACAATTCTCTTCTACTTTATGTCTTAATATTCTTCTTCTTCTTCTTCTTTTTTCAATCAATGTGCAATCACCCAAAACCACTTGGGACATGACACCAATGGCTCTTTCATTATATTGAATTGGCATAGGAGTTATCTCCCTACATTCTAAACAATAAAACCCCTTTTAAAACCCCTTTTATCATTATTCAAATAGGAAGAACACATTTATCTTTAAAGTGGATTATGGACAAACAAGACCGACATTACTCGGGCGAAATGGGTGTTTAAGTACTTCCCATTTCGTAACCTAACCCCCGAACCCTTCATCCCAAGGAATCTCTGTTTTCGTAAATCAAACTTAGGCTCATAAAACACAATTAGACATCCTAGCATAATTCACCGCTCTAGCCAAGTTGTGTTTTCCCGGGGTATCTACAGTGGTGACTCCGCTAGGGACAGCTTAAGGGTTAAACTTGTGTTTCTGTTCATAATTCACTTTTCTGGGCATTCTGGAAATTGATATGGGAAGCGCGCGCCTCGGACCTTCATGGTCAAAAGCGCGCGCGTCCCACATCACATTCCAGAATCGCCCGCCTTCCATGTGTTCTTCCTATTCTTCCTATTATTTCATGCTAACAAACACTGCAGGGGTTTTATTACACAATCAGGACCAGGGCAATCCCCTGAGTCCATAAGTTTCTGACAATTTGACAGGTCAGCCCAGAAGCGGGTGCCTCCCATGTACAATGTTCCAGGCGCTGCCCACAACACCAGCCCGAGGCACACGCTTCTGGGCCAATATCCAGGACAAGAACATGTTTTAGGGACTGAATAGAACAGTGGGGTGTGGGCACAGTTGCCTGCATAAAACAGAATTGGACCTTTGGACTGTCATAATTTTGTGTTTATTTACCGGTCACACGGGTGATTCGGGAGTTGTAATTTGCGTTCTTATGTGTTTTTATCTTTTCTTTTCAAAAAAATAAAAATAAATAAATAACAAGAAAAAATAAAAATAAAAAATTTTGTCACGTGATAGACCTCACACTACATGCACATTACTCCTATGAATTGCTCACTATCGAGTCGCACAAGTCCATAACCCCAAACCCGTCAAGGCCCGTCCTAGAAAGTTTCAAGCTCCACCCGACCTTGACTCTTTCAAAGCGGTCAACCTCAGCCCGTGGCGTAGTTCAAGACTACATGCCGGGGGTGACCTTTAAGCTTCTCTTTAGCCGAGCACAAACCACACAATTCTAGTTAGGGTCTAACACTCCGTGACCAAGTCGGTTTTCATGTACCGAGATTTCCCTAAACTAATATTTTCAAATCATACATGCCAACTTGTTGATACGGACACAATAAAAATCCGTCCCCAAAAGTGGTTATTTTGGACGAAAATAAAAAAATCCGTCCCCGCATGTATGCTTTACTACATTTCAAACGTGATGGAATCCGATGAGTATATGGGACCGCGAGATGGTCTATATACTAGTGTGACGATTCCATTATCTTCTTAGAAACCCCAAAAGGGACCCGTCCCTCCGACTTATAAAAAATAAAAAAAAGAGTTTTTTTCTTATGTGGTTCGAGTCGTGTGCCCAATGTGTGTTCTCAACCTCTTCATGGACCGAAAGTGTGAACCGAGACTGACAAGGGCTACTTCTCCAATTATAGGTCCGATTGGTACTCTCCACATCTACAGGGACTCATCCAACAGGATTGTCCGTGAACCGATCACTCCAACAGCTTCTACATCATCAATGGCCGGTGACTCCAGCACCAACAACGCCATGATTCTCGAACATCTCTCTGCCATGGTTCAAGCACTCCAACAACAAGTCTCTACCCTTAACCAAGAGGCTCAAACCAAGGAAAACTTATGGCAAACTCATGTTCACAGACAACAAGCGGCCCACGAGGCCGAGGTCGAACAATTGAAAGCCAAGCTCCTCAAGCTCTCCAAGAATAAGGGGGTGAACGACAATGAGGAATCCGAATGGACCCAAGGTTTGTTTGAAAGCCCATATGTTAGTGCCCGTACAAAAAAATTGGTGGAGCCAAGCACCGACAACAACGACCACAAGATGGTCGATTCCATCATGTCCTACATTGATCAGAAATTTGACGGCCTCAACATGGGAAAAGGCTCCAACACAAGCCTTTATCAGTCATCCATTCTCATGAGCACGATGGCCGCTCTCCCCGACAAGTTCAAAATGCCCGACATTAGCAAGTTTAAGGGCAACTCATGCCCGATGGCTCACATCGAGACTTACATTTGGGCTATGGTTCCGAAAAAGGTCTCCCCAAAGGTGATGGCTCAATGCTTTCCTCTCACTCTCGAGGGGGTGGCAAAGGATTGGTATGCAACTCTCCCACTCACTGTCCGTCTTGATTGGGATGCCGCTATACTTGCCTTCAATAATCAATATCAAGGCAACACCACTCACCGGCCCATAAGGAAAGAGCTCGAGAACACCACTCAAAGAGACAACGAGTACTTCATTGACTTCACAAGGAGATGGAATGACAAGCTCTCTGAAATTGTTGAGAGCCAAACACGAAAGAGAAAATGGACATCTTCCTCAAGTGTCTCAAGATTGGTCTCCGCACCCACCTAAGTGGGGCTTGCTACTCCGACTTCTCCCAAATGTATGAGGCAGGGGTATGGATGGATGACTTGCTCAAGGAGATAAAGAAAGCCACTCTTACTTTCCGTTACAAGGCCGCCTCTAGTTCAAACAAAGAGGCTTCTGTCAATGCCGTTACTACTGACAAGGGGAATTACGAAAGGGTCCCTCCACCACAAGGCAAGCGGTTCCAAAACGACCGCGTCTACACTCCTCTCAATGGAATGACCATCACCGAGGCCTATGAAGCTCTAAAGGCCAAGGGACAAATCACTCCTCTCCAAGGGTACAAGCAACCACAACCGCTCCATCCCAACCATGCCCACCACAAGTGGTGTGACTACCATCAATGCACCGGCCACCTTACCGAGGAATGCTTCTCCATCCGCAACACCATCCAAGACCTTATAGACAAGAAGGAATTCATGATCCTTAATGAGGGGGGTGTCAATGTAATAGAGGTAGGAGAGTTTGAAGGAACCACTCATTCGATCCCATTTGTGAATGAGGGCTCTTATGGCATGAATAAACTTGACAATTCTTGTTATGTTGTGACTTACGATGAAGTTATGAGGGAATTCTTAGAGAATAGGATGAAGAAGCTCCAAGGGTCCGTGAATGTGCTCACCCGCAGTGGCCGGGTAATAACGAGCGCCTCGGTTCCCACGAATACAGCAACCAACACCTCTTCTCAAAGATTAAAAGCACAAGATGCACCTGAAGACCATTTATTGACACAACTCAAGAAGACGCAAGCCAACATATCCATCTGGGACCTTATTGCATCATCAAAGAAGCACCGAGACCTCGTCATCAAAAACTTGGATGACACATCAATCTCTCCCGACACAACTCCCGAAGATCTCACAGCAATGATAGGTCACATTCACTTCAGCAACGTCATCACTTTTGCCGACATAGACCTCCCACCATTTGGGTCCGATCACAATGAAGCCATCTACCTCAAAGTAAAGGCAAGGGGGAGACCCATTTCAAGAGTATTAGTAGAAGGTGGTTCCGCACTCAACTTAATGCCTAGCCGACTCATGGGAATACTGGGGCTCAAAAGCTCCGATTTACAACCTTCTACCCAAGTCATTAGAGGGTACGACAGCACTTCCCGTACAGTCATGGGAATGCTAGAAGTTGATATCGAATTTGGAAGCATGATCATGTCCGTCCCATTTTCAAGTACTTGATGTCCCGTCTTCGTTCAACTTACTTTTGGGCCGACCATGGATCCACAGTTCCAATGCTGTCCCTTCCACTCTCCATCAGTGTGTCAATATCGGAAATGGGGACGAGATATTCACTGTCATGGCCGAGAATGTCACCATCCACAGAAATGGGGGACAACTGTGAATACGTGTGTTTGAATTTGGGATATTAATAGCAACATTAAAATTATGAGAGTCGCCACGCCGTTTTAATTATAGCCAAAACTTTGGGAAAAAGCATGTTTAATGGGTTCGGGGGTCAAATTACAACAAGAGAAGAATATTCACGTTATCACTCCTATTGCCCGAATTGATCGGTCTTTCTATCATGATGCGGTGTATGTAGTGTGTTAGTGATTGAGACCGGATCCGAAGATTGCCTACGTTCCTCTCAATGTGAGAAGCTCAGGTCAGCGTAGTTCGAGAAGAATTTAGAATAGGCAGGAGAATCGGGATCATGCATAATGAGGGGGGAATTACCTAAAGATTACGGTTTAGAAGTAGTTCCTAAATCATCCTCGGGTTGATGAACCCTAGATCATCATCGGCTATGAAATAACATGTAATTATGAAGATCGCAACCCTAAATATAGCATAAATAAGGTTTTACTCTATAAACACGATGAACATGCGAGTAACATATTATGAACATACGAATGAACATGCAAAGCATATGAAGAAACTATGAATAAACATGAAAGAACATGAATATAAGAGATCTACATTAAAAATGATGCAAGAACATGAAGAAAAAGTTAGAAAAATTACCTATGTTGGCAAGAAATAAACCTTGATCTCCTTGAGTGTTTGAATGCTTAATTAGGGAGAAAATTGTGTTTAAGAACTCTAAAATTCGGACTTAAAGCTCTCAAAATCGGGATCCTCCAAACTAATGGAATGGAATGAGTTTATATAGTAAACTGAGGGGAAGATCTGACGGTCAGGATCATCCGGAGCAAGGTTGGCCGCCTGGCCATGATTGAAGACGGTGACAATGTTGGCCGCGTGGCCAAGGTCGGGGCGCAGCAAGGTTGGCCGCGTGGCCAAGGTTGCGGGCTGACGTGATTCCTAAGCTAGGGTTTCTGCATGGTTTAAGTAAACCATATTTTGACCATATTTAGGGTGTTCTAGAATAATGAGACATATTTTGGGAATCTGGGACAAGTCTTTGCAAGGTTTCTAATTCCTATAAAGTCCTTGTATATTTGGGAAAGCCCTAATAAACTCATTTTCAGATCGGGTACTAACAGTAGCCCCTCGGCGACGCTTCTTGAAAGGCAATGGAGGGTCGACGATAAAAGAAGGATCCGTTCTGGAACATGAGTTTCAAAATAGATGAAAGGATCGATTGGAATGGCTGAACCTTGGAGGCGACCTACGTATCCACAGGGGAATCAAGCCAAACGTAGTTCAGATTTGATGGGAAATTGGGAATGATTGTCCACTGGTGGGGAGCAACATCTTCTGCTGGGGAGAAGTTTGATCTGTGGGAAAATGCATCTGCCGGGGAAAATGCAACTGCAGGGGATGAGAGATGACCATGTCGGTCGGGTGGCTGAACCTTCTCAGGTTTCCTACGTATCCTTGGAGGAATCAAGCCGGTCGTAGTTTATAGGGGATAGCAAATGACCAAGGCGGTCGGGTGGCTGAACCTTTTCAGGCTTCCTACGTATCCTCGGAGGAATCAAGCCGGTCGTAGTTCGGAGATACTGGGGATAAAATGAGACATCGAACTTCTGCTGCGGATAACAAACCTACGGACCCTATCCTGTATGAAGACTGAACATTCGTTAGGGAAACGAGACATCAGGCTCCTGCTGGGGATAACAATCCTACGGATACTATCTTGTATGAAGAACGAACATTCGTAAACAATGAAGTCATTTGGGAAAAGGAGGTCAGAGGGATAATGAGACAATAAAGACTACGGCATCTAAATAATCCCAAGATGGAAATAATAAATGCTGGAACTTTCGCAACGGCCGCGATCGTTCTAGGATGCACATGAAGTAGAGGCTGACGGGTTTCTACAATCATATGAACCCTAAGCAAATATTGGGGGATAATGAGACAATAAAGACTACGGAGTCTAAATTGCCTCAAGGTGGAAGTGGTAACTGCCGGGGTAAACGCAATCAGAAACGGACGGGTTCCTGCCGATCGCGCTAAAATAATAGATGCTGGATCTCTCGCAATTAGAGACGAACGGGTCTCTACCAATTATGATTGATCTAGGATGCGCATGTCATAGAGGCGGACGGGTCTCTGCAATCATACGAACCCTAAGCAAATATTGGGGAAAGAAGGTAGGGGTGATAATGGTGCAATACATAAAGACGGCGGGGTCTAAATAATCCCAAGATGGTAAAATCGTAATAGCCGGAGCTTATGCGATATAAAGATAGACGGGCCTCTGTCAATCGCAATTTATAAAATAACAAGTGATGGATATTACGCAATATAGAGGTAGACGGGCCTATGCAAATTGCAACAGAACCTACGCGAAGTAGAGACAACTCTCGGTCATCGCGATAATATAACAAAGCAATAACAAACGTACGTGCAGTAGGGATAACTCCTAGTCACCACGATAGTTTTTATAGAGATGAAACATTCGTGCAGTAGGGATAATTCCCGGTCACCATGATAGTTTTTAAAGAGATGAAACAGTCGTGCAGTAGGGATAATTCCCGGTCACCACGATAGTTTTTAAAGAGATGAAACATTTGTGCAGTAGGGATAACTCCCGGTCACCACGATAGTTTTTAAAGAGATGAAACATTCGTACAGTGGGGATAACTCCCGGTCACCACGATATTTTTTAAAGAGATGAAACATTCGTGCAGTAGGGATAACTCCCGGTCACCACGATAGTTTTTAAAGAGATGAAACATTCGTGCAGTAGGGATAACTCCCGGTCACCACGATAGTTTTTAAAGGGGTGAAACATTCGTGCAGTAGGGATAACTCCCGGTCATCACGATAGTTTTTAAACAAAGGATAATTTAGAGATTTTTTAGGCTTTTTAAAACCAAATGATGTTCTAAAGGACAATAGACCCTTGCAGAGTCATAAAGCTGGCGAACTTATCATGAGTCGCGAAGATGACGGATTGTTATGAAGTTGCAAAAGGGATGAACTCTCATGGAGTCACAAAAGTGATAGACTCTTGGGGAGTCACAAAGGTGAGGGACTCTCGGGGAGTCTCTAATATCTTGTGAGCAAGGATAATCATGGAGAGCATAGAGTTTGGGATCCACTTGTCTTAAATTAGGAGGGAATACATAAGACGAGGCTACAAACCAAGGCATTAGGTAAGGAACCTTTTGGTTGGTTGCTTAGGGTAGGACCTAAGGCTTTTGAGGAATGAGGACCTAAATATTAGGGTTTAGAAGTGTTCAAGAAAACTGGCGTTAAGGACTGCAAATTTGGGACTAGGGTTTTAGAAATATCCTAGGCTTCGAGGCTAGGGCTTAGAGTTGTGGTAGGCTCAGAGGTTGCAAAGGCGTTGGCTTTTAGACATAAGTCTGGGAGTTAGAAAGGTTGTGACTTCCTAGGCTTGAGACTAGGGACCACTGGAAAGAGGGATTGATTTTGTGGAGGGTTTACTAAGCTTGATGTTAGGGTTCACCATTTTCTGGGATTGGTGACTATGGCTTGGAAATGTTCGTGGTAAACTAGGATTTAGGCTAGGTTTTAAGGTTAAGGATTGTAAGCTCCCTATACTTTGAGACTAAGGTGAAGGAATTTCCTAGGTCTAGGACTAGTGTTTGAAGGGAAGGCTGGATCCTAAGCTCGTCGCTAGGGTTGAGTGAGGATATGGTCTCCTAGGCCCGCGGCTAGGGTTTAGAAAGAGTGCGACTACCTAGGCTCGAGGCTAGGGTTTAGAGCGAATGCGACTACCTAGGCTTGAGGCTAAGGTTTGGAGATAATGGGACTACCTTCGCTCGAGGCTAGGGTTTAGAGTGAATACGGCTTCTTAGGCTTGAGGCTAGGGTTTGGAGAGAATTCAACTGCCTAGGCTCGAGGCTAGGGTTTGGAGAGATTGCTGAATCCTAAGCTCGACGTGAGGGCATCATATCCTAGGCGTAAGACTAGGGTTCAATAAGATGGGGGATTGAGATTGTAAATTTCCTAGGTTTCGAGACTAGGGTTTCAGGAGTTTTGGAAAGGATGTTGCATACGGGGCTTTGGAAATTCCCTAGAACTTGGGGCTAGGGTTAAAGAGGATGCTGTGGTTTCCTAGGCTTAAGGCTAGGGTTTAGAGAGAATGTAACTACCTAGGCTTGAGGCTAGGGTTTGGAGCGAATGTAATTACCTAGGCTTGAGGCTACGGTTTGGAAGGAATGTAACTACCTAGGCTCGAGGCTAGGGTTTGGAAGAATGTAACTACCTAAGCTCGAGGCTAGGGTTTGGAAGGAATGTGACTACCTAGGCTTGAGGCTAGGGTTTGGAAGGAATGCGACTACCTAGGCTTGAGGCTAGGGTTTGGAGGGAATGTTGACTACCTAGGCTCGAGGCTAGGGTTTGGAAAGAATGTAACTACCTAAGCTCGAGGCTAGGGTTTGGAAGGAATGTGACTACCTAGGCTTGAGGCTAGGGTTTGGAAGGAATGCGACTACCTAGTCTTGAGGCTAGGGTTTGAAGGGAATGTCGACTACCTAGGCTTGAGGCTACGGTTTGGAAGGAATGTAACTACCTAGGCTTGAGGCTAGGGTTTAAAGGGAATATGACTACCTAGGATTAAGGCTAGGGTTTAGGAAGGATGGTGCGGCTACCTAGGATTGAGGCCAGGGTTTGGAGAGAATGATGACTACCTAGGCTTGAGGCTAGGGTTTGGAGACCGGAAGTTTGAAGGTTGGTCTTCGTTTAGACTAAGCAAGTCTAAGGTCCATGAGTGTTATAGTTTGGGGCAGGTGAGCGTGATACCTCAAGGATGGGTAGGCTTGATAGGTTAGACCTAGGCTTAAGTAAACTATACCAAAGTATAAGGGTTTATCTAGGGTAAGATTTAGACAAGTGCCAAGGAGACCGGGACCTAATGGACTGGTAGGTGCGAGATCTAGGAGATCAAAGGCTAGGCAGGGTAGCGTTGGGACATAAGGCTTTCAAGCGGGTAAGTCTTTTGTCCTAGAGAAACCGCGTTATGGGTTAGGACCAAGCAGGCTTGAGGTCGGCCAAGGAGCAACGGATTGGGATTGGATGATCCTAGTACCTAATACGCATGTCGGGCTTGGATCCCAGAGTGTTTGAAAGTTTAGGCTAGGCGCGAACCATAGGTGCGGGAAATGGGTTTGGATATGTGACCATGTTGGCGCATAGGTATGGACTTGAGTCTCAAAGACTTTGCTCGAGTGCAATAGGTACCTAACAGGATTGGGTATGCTTAGGACTTAATTTTGTCTTAGAGGTCATGCGTGTGACTAAGCTCGTTTGGCAATTGCGAAGGTAGGTTAGGGATGGGACCAAAGGTGTTTAAGGACACGGGTTTTAACCTGATGGGTATTGAGATCCCTATGGCATGGCGTGGTGCGCAGAAGATCCTATGTACTTGAGCAAGGTTTGAGATTTGGACTCGTTGGGGGAGTGATGTTTGAGATCCATGGAGTTCAAGGGTGGACCTTATAGGTGGCGAGGTTTGGACTAGGCTTGGATTAAGTAGGTTAGATTCCTTAAGGGGTTGAAGGTCAGACTAGGAAGTCTTTTGAGGCTAATGGGTGACACTAGGTTGGTACTTGGTAGGTTTAAGAGTGGTAGGGTCATGGCTTGGACATGACGGGAGTCGGGAGACGTAGATGTGTCGCTTTTAGTCGGACCAAGTAGGCTTGGGAATTAAAGAGTCCAAAGGGTGGAGATGTAAGGTGAGAGACCTAAAGGGTAGAAAGTCTTTTGACCTAAAGGTTTAGGGGTTGAGGCCTAAGGTATGGATCAGATATTCTAGAGACCTAAAAGGTAGGTGTTTGGTAGACTCAAATGGTCTTGGGATCTCAGGGATTGCTCCACAGGTTAGACTATGTAGACCTAAGAGGTTGGACCTAAGAGTATAAGAGAGGCATGGTTTTAGACATGGTATGGATGAATATATATTGGTAGGTTTGGGATCTAAGAGATCAGGTAGACTCGAGACCGGTAGGTTTGGGACCTAATGGGTCATTCCAAGGATTTGGATTCGGTAGACTGGTTTAAGGCTTTAGGAGTCACGCTACTAACTTTTGGAGGGTCGAGCTAAGGGGTTATGGTGTAACCTATGTAAGACTGACCGGGTAGGTGCGGGACCTAAGGTTTTGAATCAAGTCAGATTGGGACGTAGAGAGTTGAGGGTTTAGGCCTAGGGGTTCCCTAAAGTGTAGGAGATAGGGTAAAGGACCGAGTCAACTCAAGAATCACGGAGATGGGTCTCAAATGGATCGAGGATGTTTTTACAATTTTGTGGAGACCGAGAGTGCGGGTTTATAAACAAAGTGTCAGGGAAGAGAGTGCTTTTGAAAGTGTTATGATTTTATAAAGATGCCTTATAATTAGTTATGATTCTAACAAATTCAAAGTGTTCGTCATGTGCAGAGTTTGACGATGAGGGGTACATCCTTGTTGAAGCCTCGGTATTCTTTGGGAAACCACATAGTCGACCCATTCCGTTGGGGATTATCTAATTTGGTGAGCGGGCACCCTTTTTTCTGCCTAGGCCGCTCTTTCGGGTTTTCAATCTAGCGGGCATCTCTTTTGCGTCATCATTTTTTTTTTTTTTTGAAATCATTCAGTCGACTCAAAAAAGAAAAAAAGAATTGTTTGAAAACATGCGGGGGAATATTGGGGAGAGTGAGAGAGAGAGAGAGATAGTACTCACATTTTGACTCTTTGGGCAACTGAGTGTATATATGTACAAAAGGGAGGAAGCCCCTGCTTGACAGAAAGTAAGTGTTTAGCTCTTTGCTAGATTGTAGAACGGAAGACTTGTCGAGACATTTGAAAATTGTTTTATTCAAGATTCTCATTTGATTGCTCGAGAATGGACCTCATTGATTAGTTATGCATCTTATGATTATGTTTTAGACAAGTAGTCTCGAAATAAAAAATGTTTTGATCAATTGTGAGTGAAGAAGTCAGGAGTAGAAATATGGGGCAAGAGAGAAGAGAAGGAAAATTGGCTACGAGGTGGGTTGTGTATATTTTGGACCGGACCCTAAGGTTGCCTACGTTCTCCTCAAGGTGAGAAGCTCAGGTCCGCGTAGTTCGGGGATATCCTGGCTGATGATGGAGTTGGGTTTGAGTATAAGGTTAATTTATCGCGATAGGTTACTCCGTTGTAGCTTGTTGCTTTGGATTGCTTCATTGCAGCTCATTGCGGTGGATTGCTCCATTGTAGTTGTCATGGCTGCTGAATACGCCTTTCCGATGAAGCGACGCATGGGAAGTATCTTGTGATTATTTTTATTTATAAAAGGGAATATCCTGGCTGATGATGGAGTTGGATTTGAGTATGAGGTTCATTTGTCGCGATAGGTTACTCCGTTGTAGCTTGTTGCTTTGGATTGCTTCATTGCAGCTCATTGCGGTGGATTGCTCCATTGTAGTTGTCATGGCTGCTGCTACCGCGTTAATCTTCTTTGTAGGGAAAAAAAGAAAAATAGAACATTTGAAGTGAAAATAAAATGGGACTTTTACTTTTCTATGGTGATAGCCCCTTCTATTTTTCTTTATTTTTTTTATTTTATCTCTTTGTGCACACCCTTTTTTTTGCCTAGGCCGCCCTTTCGGGTTTTCAACCTAGCGGGCTTCTTTTTGGTGCAATGCTCTAACTTTTGCCTAGGTTGCCCTTTTGGGTTTCAACCTAGCGAGCCTTATTTTTATAGATTTGTACATGAAACGTTGGGCAAGACGAGCCCCTAGTTTGCTTTCGCCTCTCTCGATTGCGAGGTAGCCTCTTTATAGTTCAAGCGGCCTTTTCCTGGCGGCGGGCATCCTAGCCCCTTGATTTATACCGGTAGAGCTCCATCGGATTATCATGTGGCACCTATTAATGGCATGAACAACTTCGTGCATTTCTTTTATATTTGCGATGGAATACGGACATCCCCGGTGTATCGGCATGTAGTACTTATGAAGGGAACAAACATCCCCTTAAATTGTGGCAGCATGGATGTCTATTTGATGATTGAGCAACCACAATCCATTTCTTTGTCATGACCGTATGGAAAAGGGGTCTAATGGTGGGATGAGAGGCGTATGAGGATAGTGTATGGGAGAAGGTGTATATAGAGAGTGTACATGAAGTGTGTATAAGGGGTGAGTGTATAGAGAGAGTGTATGGGGGTAGAATGTAGAGAGAAGAGAAAGTGATTCGTTCATCCCAATTGGTCAAAGAATTTGTTATCTTGAGACTAATTGTGTATTTAGTTATGTGAATGGTTTATGGGTCCATTTACCTTTTAATGAGTCGTCATTAATGAGTAAGATTAAGATTAATTCATCATATAAAGATATAGCAATCAAGTGAAGATGGTGAATAAGACAATTTTTATGGAATTGATTTATGCAAGATTATGTCTCAAGTCTAGAGAGAAAAGAAATAAAGACTCTTTTATTATTTGAAAGAAAAAATGACTAATCCGGGGTGGACTTTTACTAAAGAAACAAAAATAGTCCAAGGTGGACTTTTGACTAAAGACACTCTAGAACCTACGAAGACTGAATGACCCTTTTTATTTATTATTTAAAAGAGGTAGCCCCAGTTTGCTCTTTCTTGTTTGGACTTTGCTCACGCCCTTGCATTCCTATCGCGGGTGATGGCTCCGCTATCAATGAGGCTTTGGATCTTCCTTTTCAATTGGAGGCAACCTTCAGTGTTATGCCCAATGTACTGGTGGTATTTGCAGTATTTGGAGGGATCCAAGTCTGGTCTTACCCTGTTTGGTTCATAGTTGAGTAGAGGAGCCAACTTGCCGGCTCGAACCAAACCCTTGAAGAATTTGGCTAACGGCATACCTAAGTCGTCGAATTCGCGCTCGTCCTTCCTTTCACGAACTGTCTTTGAGGGTGATTTAGGTACCGGTACCCCTTATTGATGAGTAGTAATAGGAGGCATCCCGACGGGGAAAGTCTGTGGCGGCCCGTACATTTGAGGAGCGTACGGGTGTCGACATTGAGCAAGAGGGAGAACTCGGCTGAGGTAATCATAAACGCCACGAACGTCAGACAAATGGCGCCTCTCGATATTTCTTAGGGTTTTATGCATCTCCTTCTGAAAGTGTGTTGCTTGCTCGTTGAGAATGGCCTTAAAGTGGATTGCTTGTTCATCGAGGATGGCTTTGAAGTGGGATGCTTGCTTACTGAGAGCAGTACCGGTGTAGAGGATTGTCTCGGGATCTTGGGTAGCAGCTTCAGTTGCAACTTCGATGTTCCTTGCAGCCGACATGATGCAGAACTCTAGTCATGAAAGAATTAGATTCGTATTTAATGATAAGGCATCGTTATAAAATCATTTTTTGGAAAAGAGTCGGTCTCCACATTTTTTAAATGCATTTTTGTAAAAAATTGAAAGTTTGACTGGGCCGAAGTTGCCTACATTCCCCTTATCATGAGGGAGAGGTCCCACACAATAAGAGGCTCAGGTCGCCGTAGTTCGAATCAAGTTAGACTTTTAAAAAGAGGTGAGAGATGACCATAGGGGTCAAAAAGAGGGAGATGATTCGGTCCTTGGTTTTGATTGAGTCGGGTATGGTTTGACCTAAGTTTTGACCTAAATTTGACCTAAGGTTTGACCTAAGGTTTGAGACAAGAAGTGGTTCAAGCTAGAATGCGACAATAATGGTGGGTTGACCTAGATGGGTGTAGGATAGGTCGACCTAATTGAGAAAAGGTTGGATTGAACTATATGGTGAATGGATCAAGATAGCGGGTTGTAACGGGTTGCCTATGGGATGATCTAAATGGGATAGGCATGGTTTGACCTAAACGGGTCAAAGGTTGACCTATTCGGGTTGGTGGACTAAGGAAGGTTGGAGATTGACCTAGATGAATCCAAGATAGGTAAGTCGACCTAAGCGGGTCACGGGTTGACCTTGACGGGTCAAAGGTGAAGGGGTAGTTTTAACCTAAGACGGACAAGTTGGACCTAAACGGGTTGACCTAGGTTGGTCTGGACGACGGTGGGTCAAATAATGACCTAGGTGGGTCAAGATGACGGTTCGACCTAAGAGGGTTAAGACCAAAGGTAATCGGGTTCACCTATGGAATCAAAGATTGACCTAAGAGGTCGAAAACGGATAAGGTTGACCTAGGAGTCCAAGTTTGACCTAAGAGGTTAAAGGTGATTGGGTTGACCTAGGGAGTCAAAGGTTGACCTAAGAGGTCAATGGGTGATAATGTTGACCGAGGGGGTCAAAGGTTGACCTAAGAGGTCAAGGGTTGACCTAAGAGATCGGAGGTGATAAGGTTGACCTAGGAGGTCAAGGGTTGACCTAAAGGGTCGGAGGTGATAAGGTTGATCTAGGAGGTCAAGGGTTGACCTAAGGGGTCTGAGGTGATAAGGTTGACCTAGGTGGTCAAGGGTTGACCTAAGAGGTCGGAGGTTGATAAAGTTGACCTAGGTGGTCAAAGGTGATAAGGTTGACCTAGGAGGTCAAGGGTTGACCTAAGAGGTCGGAGGTGGATAAAGTTGACCTAGGCGGTCAAGGGTAGACCTAAGAGGTCAAAGGTAGATAAGGTTGACCTAGGAGGTCAAAGGTTGGGAAGGTTGACCTAGGCGGTCAAAGGTTGACCTAGGAGGTCAAAGGTAGATAAAGTTGTCCTAAGAGGCCAAAGGATGGTGGGATTTTGACCAAAGCGGGTCGAGATGAAGGGTAGACCCAAATCGCAATGATGGGTAGGTAACCTAGATAGGCCAAGATGTGGAATTTTGATAGATGGCCCAAGGGGTGAGCTATGGACCTTAGAGGTCGCCTAGATGCAATGCACATTTTATTTAACGAAAAGTTTTGCATTTATTTACATCCTAAATGGTTGGTCCAAGGAGTGTCCTAATCTCTATGTGTGGGTTGACACGGGTAGGATAAAGGTTCCCACCGCTCGTGGAACGTACACGGTGAGTGGAGTAGACGAGTGACTCAAAAAGAGTGCGATAGTAGCGCACAAATTCCTGCACATCGAATACTCCGGGTAATGGGGACCTGTGCAGTGCTGACACGGACTAGTGGTAGTGTGTGGCAAGAAACTAATTCTTTTTAGGGAGAAAAGAGAGAAGTTTTTGAATGCTTGAATGATGCAATGCAATGCAAGAGAGAGAGAAGAGGGAGAGGATAAGAATGTATAAGGGAGCATAGCAAAGTCTCGTTTGACCTTAGTACTATAGGGAAAGTACAAAAAATACAAGGTACACATATTAACATGGAAAAAATACAAGGTGCATGTGCAAACATGGCAAAGTGTGAGGTGCATGTGTAAACATGGCAAAGTGTGAGGTGCATGTGCAAACATGGCAAAGTGTGAGGTGCATGTGCAAACATGGCAAAGTGTGAGGTGCATGTGTAAACATGGCAAAGTGTGAGGTGTATGTGTAAACATGGCAAAGTGTGAGGTGCATGTGCAAACATGGCAAACATCATGATGTAAACGAAAGTTAGACCCACTAAATTTGAAAAAGTTTCAAAGCAGTCCCCAGCAGAGTCGCCACTTGTGAATACCCCTTTCCGATGAAGCGACGCATGGGAAGTATCTTGTGATTATTTTTATTTACAAAAGGAATATTCTTAACGACATTAAAATTATGAGAGTCGCCACGCCGTTTTAATTAAAGCCAAAACATTGAAAAAAGCATTTTAGTGGGTTCGGGGGTCAAATTACAACAAGAGAAGAATATTGGACGTTATCACTCCTATTGCCCGAATTGACCGGTCTTTCTATCATGATGCGATGTATGTAGTGTGTTAGTGATTTAGACCGGATCCGAAGATTGCCTACGTTCCTCTCAATGTGAGAAGCTCAGGTCAGCGTAGTTCGCAGAGAATTTAGAATAGGCAGAAGAATCGGGATCATGCATAACGAGGGGGGAATTACCTAAAGATTAGGGTTTAGAAGTAGTTCCTAGATCATCCTCGGGTTGGTGAACCCTCGATCATCATCGGCTATGAAATAACATGTAATTATGAAGATCACAACCCTAAATATAGCATAAATAAGGTCTTAATCTATGAACACGAAGAACACGCGAAGAACATGTTATGAGCATATGAATGAGCATGCAAAGCATATGAAGAAACTATGAATAAACATGTACGAACATGAATATAAAAGATCTACATTAAAAATAATGCAAGAACACAAAGAAAAAGTTAGAAAACTTACCTATGTTGGCAAGAAATAAACCTTGATCTTCTTGGAGGTTTGAATGCTAATTAGAGAGCAAAATAGTGTTTAAGAACTCCAAAACTGGACTTAGAGCTCTCAAAATCGGATCCCCTAAACCAATAGCATGGGATTGGTTTATATAGTAAACTGATGGGAGGATCTGATGGTCAGGATCATCCAGAGCAAGGTTGGCCGCCTGGCCATGGTTGAAGCCGGTGACAATAGTGGCCGCGTGGCCAAGATCAATGCGGAGCAAGGTTGGCCGCGTGGCCAAGGTTGCAGGCTGACTTGATTCTTAAGCTAGGGTTTCTGCATGGTTTTAAAGAAACCATTTACTACCTAATTTGATAGATTTTGTCATAAATGAGATATTTCGGGAATCCGGGACAAGTCTTTGCAAGGTTTCTAATTCCTATAAAGTCCTTGTATTTTTGGGAAAGTCCTAATAAACTGATTTTCAGGTCGGGTACTAACAGTAGCCCCTCGGCGACGCTTCTTGCAAGGCAATGTGGGGTCGACGATAAAAGAAGGATCCGTCTGAAACATGAGTTTCAAAACAGATGAAAGGTAAGGGAACGACTGAACCTTGACAGGCGACCTATGTATCCGCGGGGGAATCAAGCCAAACGTAGTTCAAATCTAATGGGGAAATTGGGACTGATTGTCCTCTGATAGGGAGCAACGTCTTTTGCTGGGGGAAATGCACCTGCTGGGGATGAGAGATGACCGTGTCGGTCGGGTGGCTGAACCTTTTCAGGTTTCCTACGTATCCTCTGAGGAATCAAGCCGGTCGTAGTTCAGAGCTATTGAGGAAAGACGAGACATCGAACTTCTACTGCGGATAATACACCTACAGATACTAGCTTGTATGAAGAACGAAGATTCGTAAGCAATGAAGTTATTTGGGAAAACTAAAGACTACGTTGTCTAAATAATCCCAAGATGGAATGGTAAACGCAATCAGGATCGCCAGGGTTCCTGCCGATTGCGCTAAAGTAATAGACATTAGATTTCTCGCGAACAGAAAACGCCGAGGCTTCTGCCAACCACGATCGATCAAGGATACGTATGTCATAGAGGTGCCGAAGTCTCTATGATCTCGCTAACAGAAACGCCGAGGCTTCTGCCAATCACGATTGATCTAGGATGGTATGTCATAGAGGTGCCGAAGTCCCTACGATCATGCAAATCCTAATAATAAATGCTGGATCTCTCGCAAACAGAAACGCTGAGGCTTCTGCCAATTACGATTGATCTAGGATGGTATGTGTAGATACCCCGGGGGGAACCACGGCTTTAGGCTAGAGCGCGTGAATTATCCTAGGATGTCTAACTTGTTTTTAGAGTCGCCACCTATGTTTTGAGGAACATAAGAAAAACCTATAGATTGTAGCCTAAGTTTGATTACGAAAACAGAGATTCTTTGTTTTGAGGTTTGGGGGTTAGATTAAGAGATGGGAAGTACCGAAACACCCATCTCGCCCAACTAAAGTTGGTCTTGCTTGATCAAAATCTACATGAATGATAACGTTCTTCTTCTTCTTCTTTAAGTTATAAAAAGGGGGTTTAAAATAGAGTTTGGAATGTAGGAGATAACTCCTTAACCAACCTCAATGAGATGAGGTGGTTATTAGAGTCATGTCCCAAAATGATTTGGATGATTGCACATTTGATTAAAGTAAAAGAGAGAGATGAGATGAAGTAGAAAAGAAAGGAAAAGATGGACTTTTACCTACAATTCGAAGACCTTCAAAATGTTACTTGATGAGATTCTTGGAGAACCTTTAGAAAGTGACTCTTTTTGTCTAGTTTTTTGATGATTTTTCCGATTGGTTTTCGATGCTTGATTTTCGATCCTTGAAAATGGAGGTAAAGAGAGGTTTTTATAGGTGAAAGAGGGGTGTTTTTGGTGCCAAAACTCAGTCACCAAGAAATCCTTCCCGGGCAAAATCCTGTAAATTGAGCAAGGGAGGGAATCCTGGCCAGAAATCTGTAACTGACGCCCAGAGGCGCGCGCTTCCTGCTTTGGGGGCGGGAGGCGCGCGCGCCTGGATCCTCCTGTCGGAGGCGCGTGACTCAGAGAAGGCAATTTTGACAGAATGGACTAGAAAGTCAGCCCTGTCATTCAGTTTAGTCCCTGGACTTAACGAAGTCAGTCAGGAACTTAACGGAAGTGACAGAAACTAACGAGAAACACTTAGAATAGGGAGAAACACAAAATCAAATGTGCAATCGGGGTGAGCGGTCCAAGGCGGGGTGTCTACAGAGCCCCTCGGTGACGTGGGTTGCAAAGCAGAACGCGTCGACGAAAGTTAAAAACACCCGCCGAGGACATCACCAAGAAAAGGCAAAGACTCGATGAAAGCAGGAATTTGAAATTGCGAGGGATAGTGGTGCGCTCCCTGTGTGAGCGGCTTTTGCTGGAGTGTTGTATTGGGGCTCATGGGAGCTTGTCTCGATATGGACCGAGTTTTGTTGAGTTGGGGCTCAGGGGAGCTTGTCTCGATATGGACCGAGTTTTGTTGACTTGGAGCTCATGGGAGCTTGCCTCGATATGGACCGAGTTGCCGACTTGGAGCTCATGGGAGCTTGTCTCGATACGGACCGAGTTTTGTTGAGTTGGAGCTCATGGGAGCTTGTCTCGATATGGACCGATTTGCCGACTTGGAGCTCATGGGAGCTTGTCTCGATATGGACCGAGTTGCCGACCTGGAGCTCATGGGAGCTTGTCTCGATATGGACCGAGTTGCCGACTTGGAGCTCATGGGAGCTTGTCTCGATATGGACCGAGTTGCCGACTTGGAGCTCGTGGGAGCTTGTCTCGATACGGACCGAGTTGCCGACTTGGAGCTCATGGGAGCTTGTCTCGATATGGACCGAGTTGCCGACTCGGAGCTCATGGGAGCTTGTCTCGATATGGACCGAGTTTTGTTAAGTTGGAGCTCAGGGGAGCTTGTCTCGATATGGACCGAGTTGCCGACTTGGAGCTCATGGGAGCTTGTCTCGATATGAACCGAGTTGCCGACTTGGAGCTCATGGGAGCTTGTCTCGATATGGACCGAGTTGCCGACTTGGAGCTCGTGGGAGCTTGTCTCGATATGGACCGAGTTTTGTTGAGTTGGAGCTCATTGGAGCTTGTCTCGATATGGACCGAGTTGTCGACTTGTTGTGGGGTGTGGGCACGGTTGAATGTTTTGAATGAGGTCGTTAGCGAACCCTTGCTGACGAATCCGTTAGTGAATCCGTTCGATGAAATATTGCTTTGAAGCCTCGTGCCATTTGGAGTCACACTTGACTTCTTGAATTGTGGGGTACGGGCGCAGTTGACCGCGACCAGAAAAATGTTCCTGCTGGGGATGAAATGTTGAGATTGACTCTTGAGGGGGGTGTGGCACCAGTGACAGAACTTAGGGAGTTTGGAATCCGTGGGGAAACCTTGATACGATGCATGGATTTTTGCATGGGAGACTGATCCTGCCTGATGATGGGAAGAGAGCGCGTCCGGGCCTCGTTGTGGGACGCGCGCGCCTTATATGAGTATGTCGGGAGGCGCGCGCTTGGCGAATAAGTTCAGCACATTTAAACAGACTGTTCGCTATTTTCGGCCATTTTTCAAAAATTGAAGAACCCTCCAAATTCCAAGCCCAATTTTCGTAGAGAAATCACCCCAAAACACTTTCTTGCTGCTCTAGGATCAATTCCGTCAAAGAAACGATGTCGGATCGTCAGCAATCACCTCCGTTAGAGATGCCACAGGGCGAAGAGCCCGAAATTGGGGTTGAAGCTATGGACCCGAGCTTGCTTACTTTCCGGCCTCATACCCATATTTCTCACTTCGTGACTTCGGGTTTGGTAAGAATGTCTCACCTTTCTTGTCAATTTCGGGTTTCATGAAGTTCTGTTTTCTTTACCCGAAATATTGCTGCAGCAGCTTTATTGATCATTCTTTGCATGTTGTTCATTGTTGCTGATTTGTTGTAAGAAACATGTTGGGGTGTCCATTTTCACGTTCACACACTTGCTTGTGCATTGTTCTGCCGTTGAAATCTCTGTGTTGAGTTCATCCATTTTCTAGCAGTCGTGCTGATGAAATTTTTGCTGTTCCTCTTTTTCCTTTCAGGAGTGGACCCGTTTGACAGAGATTCGCGGTGGGGCTCATGGGCCCATCTCTATATGGAAGAGGTTGCCCGAGAATGTTCGGGCCCGAGTCACAGGGACTCATTTTGGTCTTTTTGTCACTAGCCTCCCAGCTTTGAAGAATGACCCTGATGTGGTTCAGGCATTGAGTGAGAGATGGTGGGATACCACCCATACCTTTCATTTACCCATGGGCGAGGTGACTATGACGCCTACTGATTTCACAGCTTTGACGGGCTTGCCGTTCATGGGGGTGCCTGTCCCTTTTGGTTTGAGAGGGGCTGCTCGGACTCCGGACGAGTTACTGGCCTTGGTTGACTGCCGGTTCGAGGTTAAGAATTCTCGAGTGACATGGGGGCGAATCCGGGCTTATTTCAGCATCTTGATGGCTGAGGTTCGAGGTGTTACCGCTGATCGGGTTGATGCTGTGGCCCGTTGCTTCATTTGGTACTTGTTATCCCACACTCTGTTTGCCAACGGGGGATCTTCGGCCTCTTTGGCTCTGCTTGACTTGTTAGTGGACTTGGACCAGATCGGCCAGTATAACTGGGGTGCAGCGGGCTTGGCTGCTTGTTACCACGGCATGGATTTGACCAGCCGCTCGACCACCAGCTCTGTTACGGGCTTCAGCTTGCTGTGGGAGGTATACCACTTACTGTCCCTTTTATATTCTCTTTGCCTTAGTCATAACTGCCTTTTCGTTGACTGTCATTAACTTTGTTTCTGCCTCTTGTCTACAGCTTTGGGCTTTTGCTATCCTGAATCTGAGGGATTTCAAGATTGCCAAGGAAGGCCAGCCCCAGTATCCAGATTGTGCACGGTGGGCGTATAAGGAGAGGAATGTGAAGACTGGCACGAACCCCATTAGTCTTACTTCGGCCCGACGGCACTTGGACACCCTGAGGCCTGAGTCTGTCGCCTTCTCTTTGTATCCGTGGAGATCAGTTCAGCACTGGTTTGAGCACACTCTTATTCCTACCCGTTCTCGGCTTTTGATGAGTTCGGGTGAGTGCATGGCTCTGTACTTGGGAGATAGAGTATTTTGGCAGCATGGTACCCAGGTGACAGACTTTTACACCCCTCCTCGTCCTGCAGTTCCAGACGTCCCTCCTTTCTGCCCTCGTAACTGGAGGTCACTTTCAGAGGCTGATCGTGCGGCATATATGGTAGGGGTTGATGCCGTCCCTTATATTCACTTGGATCAGGATTATGGCCCTTCAGGGAGAACAACTTGATGCAGGGCTTTATGTTCGCTGATCCGAGGAGATCACAGGCTGCACCTTCGACCTCCGCCCGGTTTTATACTACCGGTGCCGGGTATTGTTTTGATCCTCCTTTGCCTCCTCCTTATTATACTTATTCAACCTTCGGGATCTTTGAGGAGCAGAGGGAGATTGTTCCCGAGGATATGTCACCGGAGAGAGAGCCTCCCTCTCAGGCTGCTGTGGTATGTTTTTCTGACCATCTTTGCATTTTCTCAGTTCCAGTCTTGTTTTTCTGTCCCTTTGTAATTTCTTTTCCCTGTCCTTTGTTGCAACAGGTGCCCGTAGCTGCTTATAGGCACTTGGGTAGGCAGAACAAAGGAATGAGGCGGAGACTCCGCCAGCTGGAGGAGAGGGTGCTGGAGCTGTGCAGGGATATTGCTGCCATGACTAGAGGTGCTGCCGGTGCTGTCTCTGGTGCTGCGAGAGGAGCTGCCCGAGGTGCTCGGGGCATGGGACGAGGCTGCAGGGATGCTGCACTGGACATTGATGAGGCTGTCTCTTCAGCGAGGCAGTCGCTGAGCAGGAGTCTGAGCCATAGTAGGAGTCTGAGCCGAGAGGGTAGCCAGAGCCGGGGCGGCGCCAGTTCATCAGGGAGAGCTGCCAAAAGGACTCGTCCTGATGTTGTGATTGAGACCTCTGAGTCTGATGATGATGATGATGATGATGAGGATGATGATGACGATGAGGAGACCGAGAGCGGTAGCAGGGGGTGAGCACAGTGTTGGTGATGACGTGCCCGAGCTGTTGAGGCTGAGAGGATGAGGGATTGAAACACTTTTACTTTTGCCTGTAATAACAATTAACATGTATTTACAATCCTAGTTATCTTACTACTCATTATATGTTCTATTAGCGACTCGATCTTAGATGTCGACTTTTTACAAACAAATGTGTGCCCAAAGGATGCTTGTTGTCGATGCTTGAACTCCTTTTTGTTGCTGGGATTTGATTTTGCTGCAGGTTGGATATGTTGAAGTGCCTGGGTTCTGTTCTGAACTGACAAGGGCTGTTTCTGTCTGAACTGCTGTCAAAGGCGCGCGCGTCGGGCCTTGCTTGTGGGAGGCGCGCGCGTTGTGAAGCCCCAGTTGGAGGCGCGCGCTTCTGGTCTGCTGAATTACAGCCCCTTTCTTTTCTGATCAGAATGTTCCAACAGCTATAAATTTGAACCATTTTTCGACCAGAATGGCCACACAGCATTCTTTTGCAAACACTTTCTCCCCCTAAACCACAAAATTCTTGTCATAATGGCCCCAATGACTTTCTCCTTTGAAGTTAAGGTTTCCGTCCCCGAGGGTGAGAAGTCCGTTCCAATGGTGAATGCCGTTCCAGCTGTGGGGTCCGTCTCGATGGTGGAGAAGCGTCCGAGCGTTTTTGATCGTTTGGGAAGGCCCAATGACGATATTGTTGACCCCGTGAGACCGGTGGTTCATGTGCGGGACTATAGACCCCGTCATTTTCCCAAGAAGAAGAAAGGTAAAGGAAATTCCTCCTATGTGTGGAAGCGTCCCATGGTTGTCCCCGCTAAGGCTCCGCTTGATAAGGGTAAAGGGAAAGCCGTTGATGAAGCTCCGTCCCGTCCTAGCGTTTTCTCCCGTCTTGGCGGTCCCAAGAATGTTCCGTCCCCGTCCAAGAAGACTAAAGGACATAACAAGAAGCAATGGTTCCCAAACCTAAGAAAGATTAGATTTTTCTTTGTACCCCAAGAGATTGCAATTAGACCACTTTGTTTTAGGATTTAATATTTTGATGTCTTTTGTTGCTCAATAAATCAGTTGTAATGGTTTGAATAATTCATTGGATGAATAAGAAATTGCATTTTGTTATTTGAAGTGAATTAGGTATTTTTGATATGTTTTAGACCGCACCCGAAGGTTGCCTACGTTCCTCCAGTTGGGAGGCTCAGGTCTTCGTAGTTCAAACAAACAAAGACCATTTTTTTTTTTTTTTTTTTGATGTGCACCCTGTTTTTTGCCTAGACCGCCCTTTCGGGTTTTCAATCTAGCGGGCTTCTTTTTTGCACGTGCTCTAATTTTTGCCTAGGCCGCCCTTGCGGGTTTTCAACCTAGCGAGCGATTTTTTTTTTTTTTTTTTTTTTTTTTTTTTTTTTTTTAATGGTCTTTGTTTATTAAGCGTAGAACCTCTTGAGCTTGTCGAGGTTGACCTCCTTTGGCAGCTGGTCACCATCTAAATCCATGAGCCGGACTGCACCACCGCTTAGAATCTTTTTGACCACGTACGGACCGATCCATCGGGGTCCCCATTTCCCCAGGGGATTCATGGCATTAGGAGGATGTTGTCTTAAGACCAAATCTCCCACATTGATGTTTCGAGGCCTCACTTTTTTGTTGAAAGCTCTTGCCATCCTTTGCTGATATGCCCTCGTGCGTTTGAGTGCTCTTAACCTTTTCTCGTCGAGTAAGGCTAGCTGTTCGTATCGACTTTGCATCCAGTTGACCTCGTTGACTTGATTCTCGAGGAGGACCCGTAGAGATGGGACTTCAAGTTCGATAGGGAGTACGGCTTCAGAACCATAGACCAGTGCATAAGGAGTTTCTCCTGTTGCGGATCGTATTGATGTGCGGTAGCCCCACAATGCTAATGGTAGCTTCTCGGGCCAATCCCTTCCTGTTGAGGCCATTTTCTTGACAATGGTCTCGATGGTCTTGTTTGCTGCTTCGACTGCGCCATTTGCTTGGGGCCGGTAAGGAGATGACTTGTGCTTGGTGATCTTGTATTCTACCAAAAGTGCATCCATTTCCTTCTCGAAGTGAGAGCCGTTGTCGGAAATGATTTCATGAGGCACGCCGTATCGGCACATGATAATAATCTTTACAAATTCGGCCACTTTCTTGGCGTTGAGGGTTCGATAGGCTTGTGCCTCGACCCACTTTGTGAAGTAGTCGACTGCCACTAGGACGAATGACTGCCCATTGCTCCCGGCAGGATGAACTTTACCGATGATGTCTATCCCCCAACAAGAGAAAGGCCAAGGTGTGACCATGTTGTAAAGTTGTGAGGGTGGAGCGTGTTGCAGATTAGCGTGGAATTGGCACTTGGCACACCTTTTGACTTTCTTGATACAGTCTCGTTCCATAGTGCTCCAATAGTAACCAATGCGAAGTATCTTCTTGACTAGCATAAACCCATTAATGTGGGATCCACATTCTCCTTTGTGCACTTCACACATTATCTCTTGAGCTTCGGTCTCATTGGCGCATAGGAGATTGATCCCGTCGTGGTGCCTTTTATAGACTCGGTCCCCAATCAGTACGTACCGAGAGGCTAACCTTTGCAGAGCTGCTTGAGACTTCTTATTGATGTTCTCGGGATAAGTACCGTCTTTGAGGAAGTTCATGATATCCGAATACCACGGAGAGTTTGTTTGAACCTCGTTGATCTCGATACTCATGCAATATGCCGGACTGTTCCTTCGAGCAATTTTGAAAGGCTTCACCATTTTCCCTTTGGGCATTTCAACTAATGAAGCTATAGTGGCCAGTGCATCGGCGAAGCGATTCTTATCCCTTGGCAGGTAGTTGAAAGTGATCTCTTGGAATTGTTCAACCAGTTCTTCAAGGTGCTGACCATACTGTTGGAGAGTCGGGTCTTGGGTTCGCCATTTACCCGATTGCTGATTGATAAGAAGCAAAGAGTCGCCGAACACTTCTAGTTCCGTGACGTTTCTTTCGAGAGCTGCTTCGAGCCCTGCTATGCATGCTTCGTACTCGGCAATGTTGTTGGTAGCTTCGAATTCCAGGCGTATGGCAATGGGAGTGTAGATGTCTTTTGGATCGACAAGCAATACCCCTATACCAAAACCGTGCTTATTGGCGGCGCCATCGAAAAAAAGTTGCCACTTGTCTTCCTCGGTTGTGGTACAAATTAAATGCTCGTCGGGGAACTGTACATCTTCCCCCTTCACTTCGTCACACGGGAATTCGGCAAGCTGGTCACTAAACACTTTCCCCCTGACGGATTTTAGTGTGACATAAGTGATATCATAGCCGGCGAGCATGAAGTACCATTTGGCTATTCTTGTTGACATGAAAGGCTTCTCGAAGATGTAGCGGAGCGGGTCCACCTTTGCTACTAGCTTGATCGGAAAAGCTTCCATATAGTGTTTGAGCTTTTGAGTGACCCAAACCAATGCTGCACATGACTTCTCTAGGACAGAGTAGTTCTTTTCGCCTCCTTGGAATCGGCGACTGACAAAATAAATGGCGTTCTCCTTTGTGGACTCTCGTTGCTCTTGTGCTAACATAGCCCCTAGGGCTTCATCATTAACAGTGAGATAGAGTAACAGAGGTTTCTCTTTGTGCGGCGGAACTAGAACAGGAGGGCACGTTAAGTAATGCTTCACTTGATCGAAGGCTTCTTGGCACGCGTCGGTCCATTCTAGAGCTACATTCTTCTTGAGTAACTTGAAGATTGGCTCGCACATGGAAGTGAGTTGGTGCACAAACCGACAGATGTATTGTAGTCTGCCCATGAAACCTTTAATCTCTTTCTGCGTCTTTGGAGGAGGCATGTCAATGATTGCCTTGATTTTGGAGGGGTCTACTTCGATTCCCCTTTCAGTGACCATATAACCAAGAACTTTGCCTCGGATAACCCCGAATGTGCACTTTGTAGGGTTGAGCCTCATCTTGTGTTGACGAAGCCTTTCGAAGAACTTGCGGAGATCGATAAGGTGTTGACCATTGGTTCCTTTGGAGTGAATGATCATGTCGTCCACATAGACCTCGATTTCTTTGTGAATCATATCGTGGAACAAGTCTGTCACGGCTCTTTGGTAGGAAGCCCCAGCGTTTCTTAACCCAAACGGCATGACTGTGTAGCAAAAGGTACCCCACGGTGTTGTGAAGGCTGTCTTATGTTGATCTTCCTCGGCCATAAGAATCTGATTGTACCCAGCGAACCCATTCACGAATGAGCGGACCTCGTAGGCAGCAGTGGAGTCGACTAGCATGTCGATATTAGGGAGTGGGAAATCATCCTTTGGGGAAGCTTTGTTTAAATCCCGGAAGTCTACACAAACTCGAACCTTGCCGTTCGCCTTCCTGACTGTCACAATGTTGGCTAACCATGTCGGATACTCGATAACCTTGATGAAACCCACACTGAGGAGCTTCTCAATCTCTTCTTTGACCTGCAGAGACCATTCTGGCTTGATCTTTCTGAGCTTCTGCTTTACTGGCCTGGCATCCTCTCTGATCGGAATCCTGTGCTCCGCTACCTTTCTGTCTAAACCCGGCATGTCTTTGTATGACCATGCGAACACATCCACGAACTCCCGTAGTAATGCAGTCAATCTGTCTCTGTCGTCTCCCTTGAAGAAGCTTCCAATCTTGGTTTCCTTTGGCTCTTCTTCGGTACCCAGATTAACAACATGTAATTCTTCGTCAGCCTTTGGACCATTCTCGCCACGACTACGGACTTGTTGAGCAAGTTCATTTAAGTATGTTGTGTTTTCGTGGTCTATTTCATCATAATTTGAATCGTTATTAACTTGTTCGTTAAGTTCATTATTAGTTAATTCATCATTTATGATGTTTGCAATCTCAGGGTACTCAGAAATATCAAATTTTTCATTAGCAAAGAAAGGAAACACACGCTCGGCTATGGCCTCCAAATCCTCTTGGGTGAGGGTATTAGAGACACTCTCGGACTCGAAAGTAAGTGTGAGCTGCTCTTCCTTTGTTGCTGTGCGGGGTATGCAACCCATTTCTTGGACTAAGAATTCCTCGGATACCACGGGCCCTTTTGTTGAATACCAATTGTTGATCGGCTCGGAGCTTGGCGGGATTTCACTGATAGTCTCGTTCATGATGACGGTGTCATGGATGGCGTTAACTTGGCATTCATTCATTATGGCAAGTTCTTCAAACACGGAGGCTAAATCCGTCAGTTCTTCCCCCACGGTGATTTCTATCTCGGATTCTACAGTCACCTTCCTTCCCCACCATTCACGGGGCGACATGGGAATTGGTTCCCTTTCGGATTTCTGGATCTCACAATCAGAGAAGATTTCGAGGCCGGGCTTTTTGACACCTTTATTGTTAACCCATGGCTCAAGAAAGATCATGTATGGAACGTCTTCCCCTTGGCGGACAAAATAACCATTCAACGTCTTGCGGTAAGGCCTCAGATTAGGGACTTCATAACGACGGCCTTCTCTACGAGCTCGGGCCTTTTCGTTCTTGATTGCTTGCTCTTGTTTCAAGTCTTCTTTGGAAGGCTCATACCCCAAACCGAAGGTGTTCTTGACAAATGGGACTTGCACGGGATGTAGGATTCCTATTTGATATTTCCCTAAGCCTAAACCAGGGAAGTAGTCCATATTCCTCATCATACGGAGGACTTTGTGATTGCTGGGGGTCCATGATCCGTTTCCTCCTTCTTTGTCAATGGCGTTGATTGAGACGCCGGAGAGAGTGGAGTCTGGTAGACCATGCTGGACTTGGTGGACGGGCTCACCTTTTCTGTGGATAGTGATGTTTTCAGCCATTACGGTCACTATTTCATCACCATTTCGGATTTTGACACATTGGTGGAGAGTTGACGGCACGGCGTTAGCACTATGAATCCATGGTCGGCCCAACAGTAAGTTGAACGAGGCCGGGATATCAAGCACTTGGAATGGAACGGACATGACCATGCTCCCAAACTCAATGTCTATTTCGATCATACCCATGACTGTACGGGCGGTGCTGTCATAACCTCGGATTACTTGAGTAGAAGGCTTCAAATCGGAATCCTTAAGCCCCAGTATGCCCATGATCCTACCAGGCATGAGATTGAGTGCGGAACCGCCGTCCACTAAGACTCTTGAGACGGGCCTCCCCCTTGCTCGTACTTTGAGGTAAATATCTTCGTTGTGGTCGGAACCAAACGGTGGAAGGTCCATATCGGCGAAGGTGATGACGTTGCTAAAATGAATGTGACTGATCATTGCCGTGAGGTCCTCGGGAGTAGTATCGGGAGAAACTGATGTATCATCGAGATTGCGGATGACAAGATCTCGGTGTTTCTTCGAGGATGCAATGAGGTCCCAAATAGAGATGTTGGCTTGAGTTTTCTTGAGTTGGACAAGTAGAGGGTCTTCGGGAGTGTTGTGAGCTTGCGACCTTTGAGAAGAGGAGCTCGGTGCGGAAGTGGAAGGGTTGCTTGCTATGACTCGACCGGATCGAGTTAGCATGTTGACGTTCCCATCTTGCTTCTTTTTCCTATTCTCTAGTACTTCCCTCATTACCTCATCGTAAGTCACTACATAACAAGAATTGTCAAGTTTATTCATAACATTGGGGCCCCCATTCACAATTGGGATTGAATGGGTGGTCCCCTCAAATTCTCCTATCTCTATTACATTGACATGCTCGTCATTGTTCACTACAAATTCTTTCTTATCTATGAGATCTTGAATGACATTGCAGAGAATGAAGCAATCCTCGGTGGTGTGGCCGCTATATTGGTGATAGCCACAATATTTGTGGTGAGCATGATTGGGGTTGATCGTCTTGGGTTGGTACCCTTGCACGGGTGTGACTTGACCCTTTGCCTTGAGGACCTCGAACACTTCGGTTTGAGTCATGCCTTGGAGAGGCGTGTAGACACGGTCACTTCGGGACTTCTTCCCTTGAGGTGGAGGAACCCTTTTGTAATTCCCCTTGTCAATAGTGACGGCGTTGACTGAGGCCTCTTTTGTGGAGTTGGAAGCGGCCTTGTAGCGGTAAGTAGGAGTGGTCTTCTTAATCTCCTTGAGCAAGTCATCCATGCGTACCCCCGCCTCATACATTTGGGAGAAGTCGGAGTAGCAAGCCCCACTTAGGTGAGTGCGGAGATCAATCTTGAGACACTTGAGAAAGATGTCCATTTGCTCTTTTGTGTTTGGCCTCTCAACAATTTCGGAGAGTTTGTCATTCCATCTCCTTGTGAAGTCGATGAAGGACTCATTATCTCGTTGAGTAGTGTTCTCTAGCTCTTTCCTTGTGGGCCGGTGAGTGGTGTTGCCTTGGTATTGGTTCTTGAAGGCAAGCATGGCGGAGTCCCAGTCAAGACGGACAGTGAGCGGGAGAGTAGCATACCAATCTTTTGCCACCCCCTCGAGAGTGAGAGGAAAGCATTGAGCCATCACCTTGGGGGAGACCTTCTTTAGAACCATTGCCCAAATATAAGTCTCAATGTGAGCCATAGGACACGAGTTGCCCTTGAATTTGCTTATGTCGGGCATCTTGAACTTGTCGGGAAGAGCGGCCATAGTACTCATGAGGATGGATGATTGATAAAGGCTTGTGTCGGAGCCTTTCCCCATGTTGAGCCCATTGAATTTTTGGTCGATATAGGCCATGATAGAATCCACCATTTTGGGCTCATTGTTCTCGGAACTTGGTTCCCCAATTTTCTTGGTGCGGGTGTTGACATAAGGACTCTTGAACAAACCTTCGGTCCACTCGGATTCATCATCATTATTCTTGTTCTTTCCCTTGGCAAGGTTGGTGAGCTTTTCTTTCATTAGCTCCATTTCGGCCTCGTGGGCCTCCCTTTGGCTGTCGAGGTGGGATTGCCAAATGTCGTCTTTGCTTTGTGCCTCCTTGTTAAGGGTGGAGACTTGCTCTTGGAGGAGTTGGACTATAGTTGAGAGCTGTTCGAGAGACATGGTGTTGCTGCTGCCGGTCATGGTTGATGTTGGAGCTGTTGGAGTGATCTCTTCACGGACTAACCGATTTGCTGAATCCCGGTAGACTTTGTAAGTACCAATTGAACCTATATTGCAGAAGAGGCCCTTGTTAGTCTTGAGTAACACTTGCGGTCCATGAAGAGGCTTAGAACACACATTTGGGCACACGACTCGAACCACATAAGAAAAGACTCCTTTTTTTTTTTTTATATAAGTCGGAGGGAATGAATCCCTTTTGGGGTTTCTAAGAAAATAATGGAATCGTCACACTAGTATATAGACCATCTCGCGGTCCCATATACTCATCGGATTCCATCGCGCTTGTGAATCCTACATGTATCGGGATTAAACTAAATTAATGTAGTAAAGCATACATGCGGGGACGGATTTTTATTTTCGTCCAAAATAACCACTTTTGGGGACGGATTTTTATTGCGTCCATTTCAACAAGTTGGCATGTATGATTTGAAGACATTAGTTTAGGGAAATCTCGGTACATGGAAACCGACTTTAGTCACGGAGTGTTAGACCCTAACTAGAATTTGTGTGGTTTGTGCTCGGCTTGAATATGAGGCTCAAAGGTCACCCCCGGCATGTAGTCTTGAACTACGCCACGGACTGAGATTTACCGCTTCGAAAGAGCCAAGGTCTGGTGGAGCTTGAAACTTTCTAGGACGGGCCTCGACGGGTTTGGGGTTGGACTTGTGCGACTCGATAGTGAGCAGTTCATAGGAATATGTGCATGTAGTGTGAGGTCTAACAAGTGACAAAAAAAAAAATTTTTTTTTTTTTTTTTGAAAAGAAGGAAAAACACACAAAACACATAAGCATATAAAATTACAACTCCCGAATCACCCGTGTGACCGGTAAATAAAACACAAAATTAAAACAGTCCGAGGGTTCAATTCTGTTCTGATGCAGGCAACTGTGCCCACACCCCACTGTTCTGCTCAGTCACTGAAACCTGTTTCTGTTCTGGAAATCAACCCAGAAGCGTGCGCCTCTGAATGTTGATGTGAGATGCGCGCGCATGGCACAATGCTTATGGGAGGCGCGCGCTTCTGGGGCACACCTGTCAGAATGTCAGATTTTGGACTCAGGGGATTGCCCTGGTCCCATGTTCATATTGTAACCCCTGCAGAAGTGATTAGTGCAGAATAACAGAAGAAGAAGATGAAGAACATGAAGAAGTGGGCGATTCTGATTCTTGATGCGGGATGCGCGCGCCTTAGGATTAAAAGGCCAGACGCGCGCGCCTCCCCCATCAGGAAACAGAATGCCCAGAAAAGATGTAGATTTTGATCAGCATGCAAGTTTAACCCTCAAATAACTCCACAGCAGAGTCGCCACTGTAGATACCCCGGGGGGAACCACGGCTTTAGGCTAGAGCGCGTGAATTATCCTAGGATGTCTAACTTGTTTTTAGAGTCGCCACCTATGTTTTGAGGAACATAAGAAAAACCTATAGATTGTAGCCTAAGTTTGATTACGAAAACAGAGATTCTTTGTTTTGAGGTTCGGGGGTTAGATTACGAGATGGGAAGTACCGAAACACCCATCTCGCCCAACTAAAGTTGGTCTTGCTTGATCAAAATCTACATGAATGATAACGTTCTTCTTCTTCTTCTTTAAGTTATAAAAAGGGGGTTTAAAATAGAGTTTGGAATGTAGGAGATAACTCCTTAACCAAGCTCAATGAGATGAGGTGGTCATTAGAGTCATGTCCCAAAATGATTTGGATGATTGCACATTTGATTAAAGTAAAAGAGAGAGATGAGATGAAGTAGAAAAGAAAGTAAAAGATGGACTTTTACCTACAATTCGAAGACCTTCAAAATGTTACTTGATGAGATTCTTGGAGAACCTTTAGAAAGTGACTCTTTTTGTCTAGTTTTTTGATGATTTTTCCGATTGGTTTTCGATGCTTGATTTTCGATCCTTGAAAATGGAGGTAAAGAGAGGTTTTTATAGGTGAAAGAGGGGTGTTTTTGGTGCCAAAACTCAGTCACCAAGAAATCCTTCCCGGGCAAAATCCTGTAAATTGAGCAAGGGAGGGAATCCTGGCCAGAAATCTGTAACTGACGCCCAGAGGCGCGCGCTTCCTGCTTTGGGGGCGGGAGGCGCGCGCGCCTGGATCCTCCTGTCGGAGGCGCGGACTCAGAGAAGGCAATTTTGACAGAATGGACTAGAAAGTCAGCCCTGTCATTCAGTTTAGTCCCTGGACTTAACGAAGTCAGTCAGGAACTTAACGGAAGTGACAGAAACTAACGAGAAACACTTAGAATAGGGAGAAACACAAAATCAAATGTGCAATCGGGGTGAGCGGTCCAAGGCGGGGTGTCTACAGTATGTCATAGAGGCGCCGAAGTCTCTACGATCATGCAAATCCTAATAATAAATGCTGGATTTCTCGCAAACAGAAACGCCGAGGCTTCTGCCAATTACGATTGATCTAGGATGGTATGTCATAGAGGCGCCGAAGTCTCTACAACCATACGAATCCTAAGCAAATATTTGGTGAAGAATGGAAATTTTAAGGGGCTTTCCGCACCCAAAGGTAACGAATGTCAGTCAAAATTGTGCTAAGGGCATTTAAGATGAATTAAAGGGAAAAGATTAGGGACAAAAGTGGAATTTTATCTGAAGGGACAAGGTTGGCCGCGTGGCCAAACACACTAAATTGCAATAGTGGCCGCGTGGCCAAGACCGCTGAGTGGTCAGATCTCCTTCACACGGATCGCTGATCTGACGGCTGGGGTTGCAAGGGCAAAAGTGGCCGCGTGGCCAAGGATGCCGACGGGCTGACTCCTTGGTCACATCACCAGACACCTCCCCTCTTCTTCTTCTTTTCTTCTTTCTTCTTCTTCCTTCCTCCATTGTTAACGAGTTAGAGAGAGAAAATTGGGTTTTTAGAGAGAGAAATCTTGGATTTTGATAATCTTGGAGACTTCATTTCACATATCTCTTGAAGCTATGGCAGATTGGATCAATGAGGCGTTATTTAGGGATTTCCCGGGCTAAGGTGGGTATATGCTTCCACAACAAGAGCAACAAGGAGAGGGGCACGGTAATGCTCAGGGCGGAGGAAATGTAGGGGCTGACCCAGGAGCGGGCTTTGAAGCGGCGCCCTTGATTCCACGGGGCGGTTTGAGACCACGAGCCGCGACTCAGAATTATCGCGATAATCTGCTGCGGTCTACGTTCGACCAAGATTACGATTTTTACATCGACTCTGAGCGTCATTGGTCGATGGGGCTTCCGGAGACGCGAGAGGTAAATTTTGAATTTTCATTCCTCTCCTTCTCGCACATTTGTATGTTTTATGCACATAATATGAAATGCTAGAATAATGGAATGTTAGAATTTAAATTGCTAGAATTGTAAATTGCTAGAATGGTAACATACCTGTACTGTGTTTACCTGCAGAGGATCAAGGCTCGTGGGTCCACAGTGACTGTGGGCAAACTGTGGGCGTCCCTGCCAGAGGGACTGGGCGGTTTGCGTGCTCGGATCGAGGCTATGGGCTTTGGCCCATTCTTTGACAGTGTCCGCATGGTCGGGGCTACCCTGAAGGTGGCGGCAGTGATAGAGGTGTGCCGGGAGTTCTGGTGGGATACCACCCATACCTTCCACTTCAGTTGGGGAGAGATTACCATCACGCCGACGGATTTCGCGGCCATCACAGGGTTGAGGTTTACTGTACCCCTTTGCCTTTTGATGAGAGCTTGGCGGAGCGGCGGGACTATAGACAGGCTCTGCTGGGAGTCGACACCGACCTGGGAGGAGGTATCAAGGGTTATGGAGTGGAGGCCGGGAAGGTGAATCGCTTGGTGGAGGTGGCTATTGAGGCCTTTAGTAGGGGGGGAATATGATTTGGATTGCTTGGTCCGGCTGTTCTTATGGTACAGCTTTTCAGAGATTTTGTTTCCCAGTGGGGCTACTGTCTGCCGGTACTCACTGCTAGGGGCTCTTGTGGACTTGGACTTAGTCGGTGGGATTTCTTGGGGTGGAGCTGGTTTTGCTGAGATTTACCGGGCTTTGGACCATTGCTCGAGGGCTAGCTCATCGGCCTTTGACAGGTTCCAGTTCGCCTTTGAGGTATGCTCTTGACTACCTTTCTTTTTTCACATTGTTGAGATTTCCGCTCTATCTTTTGGTCTGAAATGTCTTTTTTCATTGTATACACAGGCTTGGGTGTACGAGGTCTTCGGTGTCGCCCCTTTTCAGTTAGTGATGAGTGCTAACAAGGTTGTTCCCATCATGTCGTACTGGTGCAAGGGCAACAGGGCTCCTCCCCACAGAAACCGGGACAGGAAGACAGTGGATGCTGCTGATCTGAGGAGGGTGTTCGCGATATCTGAGCCCATCGGGGTTAGATTTTACCCATGGAGCCCGGCCAATGAGGCTTCGGTGGGTCCCTATGTAGTGGATTTGACCGCTTCTAGGGTTCTACTTGTGGGTCTCACCGGGGAGGCCATGTATCTTGGAGAGAGGGTGGTTCGTCAGCAAAGGGCTGGTGCGTTACCGTAGGCTCCTTATGACCCTCCTCGGGATATGCTCCGTCCCGCGAGGTTGGCGACTTTCTTGGCTCCCACTCCGGCAGAGCATTACAGAGGGAGTGACGACTATGCCGGCTACGTGCGGACACGGCTGATCAGCCCTCAGGTTCGGGCTCGGATGCTATCGGGAGAGGGATCGAGCTCGGCCCGGTATGTTGGTCGGAGTTGACCTTTGGTTGACATGCCCCTTCGCTCGAGTAGTGTGAGAGTGATGAGGGGTGGCCGGGAGGTGGAGCTTAGCTTGGAGCCGACTGATGCAGATCTTGTTGAGGAGACATTCATTCCTCCGCCCGACGCTGGGGTACGGCTTTGTGCTTTGTATTAGTCATGTTTTCACACACCTATTTCTTTCTGCATTGTAATCATTTGCCTTGGCTTCCCTTTCTGGTGACTCGGGAGGCATATATCCGTTTAGCTCGGCGGGAGAACGTGTTGATGCGCTTACTGAGGGAGGCGTACCATTCATGTACTTGTCAGAGGGACGACGTTGCGTCACCCCAGCATCGTGAGCGGTCTCCGAACGGCGTGGGCTCTTCTCACATTGGTGGTCGAGCGGTCCGGGGACGGAGTTCGGGTGCCGGTAGCTCTCGGGCTTTAGCGCGGCGTGGAGACACCACGGAGGAAGATTCTGATTAGGCGGGGTCCATCTTTATTTCCTACACTGTTAGCTAGTAGAGAGCAGAGGGATATGTATGTATAGAACAGATGTACAAAATTCATGTATGTATATTATGTTCTAAAATGCAATTTTATTGTGGGAGCCTACTTGTGCAAACTAGTTATTTTACAAATGTTCCTAATTTTATACAATGCCTGAGCCACGGAAGGCAGGTACGTAGTTGCATGGATCCATCACGGAGTGGGAGGAAACAAACTGGATTTCTGCATGGAGCGATGTTGGCCGCATGGCCATGGCGAGGCCCGGAGCAATGTTGGCCGCCTGGCCATGGCAAGGCACGGAGCAATGTTGGCCGCGTGGCCTAGGACGAAGTTGGCCGCCTGGCCAAGGACAATATCGGCCGCGGGGCCAAGGGCATATGTGGCCACGTGGCCAAGAATCGGGAGTTGTGTAGTATTTAATGAACCGTTTGCAGCCATAAAAACGTACCAGTAACCTTTTGAGCAGTTTTTTGATTTCCTTTTAGCCAATTTTCTTGCTCTTTTGCCATGGATCAAGAGGCTAGGATCACAAGTCTTGAGAAAAAAGTCTTTATAACCTCTTTGGAGAAGTGGGTTGCCAAACTTCCTGGTTCTAGTCGTAGGAAACTTGATGAACGGTATGGGATAAAGTGTCTTTGGTCACTTTTGCACATGAACTCCAATACCAACCTCTTGCAAGCCTGTGGGAGATTTTGGAATGATACCCTCCATGTCTTCAACTTCTCATTCAACGAGATAACACCCACTTATGAGGACATCGCGGCATTATGTGGCTACGAAGGGAAGGGTAAAGTTGCCTTGCCTTTTGACTTCGTTTGCTTGAGGGACAAGTTGATGACCTTTGGCGTGCCCGCGGATGACTTTGATAGGTATGCTAGGGGCGGTTATGTCGACCTTTCTTGGATGCCACAACACTTTATACACATGGATGTGGCCTCTGACCGTTCCTTGGACCATCTTGCGCTATGTCTGTTTGCCTCTATTCTTTTCCCTTCTGAGGTTGGATTTGCTAGTGAGGGGTGTTTGGGCATGGTGAATTCGGCTCGTTTAGGTTATGACATTGTACCGGCCATTCTTGGGGAGATGCTCTGTGGGATTCCCCATCTCGCGGCTTATGGTGGGATGCCTTGTGGTAGTGATAGGCTTTTGACCATGTGGTTGCAAGAGAGGCTTCGAGTGAATAAACCGGCGGCTTCCCTGAAGGTGGCCCCATGGATGCACCGCATTAGAGGCATGGCGGAGCGGTTTGAGGGCATGACTCTCAAAGGTTGGGAAAAGTATTTGGCGGAAATGGTGACTGACGACATTCAGTGGGTGGTGCCCCATTGGCACATTCACTCTGTGAGGGAGAAACAAGTGGGACTTCACATGATCAAAGTTCCGACCCTTTCTGGGACTACCTTTTACTATCCCTCTAGAGTGCTTCGTCAGTATGGTTTGGTGCAGACCATCCCGGAGGGTTGGGACGAGGAGAAAGATGATTTTCCTTTTGGGATACTTCAGTTGGATGATAGTGCCTCAGTCCTCCTTTCTCAGATGTGGGGCGAGGCTGGCTTTAGTCGTAGGACCTTCCTCACACGCTCTAGCAACACCTTCCTGCCACGCGAGTATTTGGATTGGTATATGGGGAGACTTGGGCATGCGGAGCAGACTCTAGGGACCCTAAGGGGCACTATTTTGGGATCCTGTGCTCCAAGTTTTTCATTGAGAATTAAGGAGGCTGAGGCTTATGAGAGGAGGATGAGTAAGAGCGTGGCTAACGGAGGCGGAGAAGAAGTGGGGGCGTCAAAGAAGAGGAAGGGCGAAGAGGCTCCTAATGGCAAGGCTAAAGGTGTTAGTGAGTTCGAAAGAAGATTTTGTGAGAATCCTAGCAAGAAGAAAGTTCGCCGTGGGCAAAGCAAGAAGAAAGAGACCGAGGGCACAAATGGCACTAAGGAGTAATCCCGAGCGTCTCTCCATAGTCGTGCAGACACATTAGTTTAATTTAGTTTACTTTTGTTTTAGTTTCAATTTCAGAATAGGTTATTTATTCAAAAAGCATGTCAAGCTTAGACTCATCAAATAAGTGTTAACATGAGATGACTATGGAAATAAAAGTTTTTGCTTTCAGAAAAAATACAACTTCTATCTTTATTGCTTTGACAAGATTTGGATGTTTATTTGTTTTTTAGACCGCACCTTTTGAAAGGCTGCCTACGTTCCCCTTTTACAAATAGGACTAAGGGGCTCAGGTCACCGTAGTTCACTCCAGTCGGACTAGAATGATTTTAGAGAAAGGGAAGATAGAAGGGGGAATGCTCTAACTTTTGCCTAGACCGCCCTTGCGGGTTTTCGATCTAGCGAGCTTTGTACGTACCCTTATTTTGCATAGACCGCCCTTTGCGGGTTTTCAGCCTATCGGGCTTCTTTTTGCGTAGTAAACATTTTTTTTTTTTTTTTTTTGAGAAGGGGAGTCTAGTCATAGTAGCGTCCGAGCTTGCTGATGTTGACTGTTTCCTTAGGCGGGCTGCCATCCAAATCTGTCATTCTGTCAGTCTTGTGGTGCACCTCGAGCTTTGGTCATTGCGTCGACGCGTCGCTTCAAATCCTCTATTTCTCTTGAGATGTCTTGAATCGTTTCTGCGGTCAGGTGCGAGAGTACCTCTGGGCCGTTCCTCACATAGGGCTCGATTTCGTAGCAGCCGAGCAGTTCTAAGTTTTCGCTTTCTCCATAGAACCAAAATCCTCTTACGCTGGTGAGCATGTTCGCGTCCATCAAGCCTTGGATTCTCCTTTTTAGAGCGACACAGTCGTCGGTGTCGTGGCCTTCGTCTTGGTGGTAAGAGCAACTTTTGGTAGGTTCAAATGGTTGAAGGGGTGGTAATTCGGAGAGTAGTGAATGTTCCCCTAAAGGTTGCATCTTGCCCATTTGTTTCAGTTGGTCGAACAATTTTGCGAAGTGGATCCCTATTCTTGTGTAGCGGGGGACTGAGAGGGGGTATTTTTCCAAAAATCTTTGCATTTTTTTCGCTGATTTCGTTTCCCTGGCGCGAGGGCCACGATTCTGTCATTGGTGTTGGGGTCTGAAGTTCATTCCCATGTGCCGGGTGCAGGATTGGGGTTTTCGCGAGGTACTCCTTGAGGCAGCATAATGCGAACTCACATCTCGAACTCCATTCTTGGTCGTGGGCCCTTTCTATTTCTCTGAGTGTCGGCTCCCCCACTAGTGTAAAATGGTTGAGGTGTTGCAGTAACTTGACGAGTTCTTCCTTTTCGGCTTTGGTTCGAGGAGACTGCATTCTCAACACGGCTCGAACTCGCCGACTGATGGTCCTCCACGAGGTTGTGGAGGGGGTCGCTTCTTGGTCCTCCTCAGTTGTCTCGATCTGGTTATGGCCGGCAAACCCATCAACAAACGATTTGACCTCATAATGGGGGGTCGCGTCCGCCAACATGTCGATATTTGGCAAGGGGAAGTCATCCTTTGGCGTAGCTTTGTTGAGATCCTGAAAATCCACACATACTCTGACTTTACTGTTGGATTTCTTGACAGTCACCAAATTTGATAACCAAGTTGGATACTCGATCACCCTGATGAAACCCACACGGAGTAGCTTCTCAATCTCTTCCTTCACTTGCAAAGACCATTCCGGCTTAATGCGTCGCAGTTTCTGTTTGACTAGCTTAGCGTCTGGTGCTGTCGGGATTCTGTGCTCTACGATCGAGTTGTCAAGCCCCGGCATGTCTTTTTAAGACCATGCGAACACATCTACATATTCTCTGAGTAGCTCAATCAGTGCTTCCCTTTCGGCTCCGCTGAAGAAGCTTCCAATCTGCGTTTCCTAAGGTTCAGCTTCGGTTCCCAAATTCACGCTCGTTAACACCTCATCGGCAGCTTGGGCTCGAGATTCTTTTTGATTAATAACCTGTTTTGAAATTTCCTTAATGTATTCATCGTTTAATGTGTCTGTGTCTGCCTCTTCTAATGAATCATTATTAACTAAGTGTATATCATTAGTTTGATTATTAGCCAATTTATCAGTTAAAAGAGTGACTATGGAGGGATACTCGGAAAGGTCGAGGGTTTCATTCATGGCAAAAGGGAAAATAGCGTTTGCAACAAGATCATAGTCTTCAGACGTAAGGTCGTCAGACTTAGAGGAAGACTCAAATTCAAAATGTAAAACACTAGACTCTGGGGACGGGGATTTTGGGTGAGTGACAGGAGATGCTGCAGGAGTGGCGACAGGAGAAGAGTAAGCCCCAGTGTTCCCATCATAAATTCCGGAGTAGCTATAGGTCCCCCAATAATGCACCAATTCTTGAGCTTGTCCCCCATGGGTACCACCAATGTCCTTGGGTCCACCTTATCTTCAGAATCGTCCCCGATGACGGCAACCATGTCTTCGTGCAGCCCCAGATTACCCAGATGTTGAAGCAGATATTGGCCGTCCCACGTCTCAGTCAAACTTGGAGTTTCTGCGGCTTCTATTGCTGGCTTGTCAAGGGTTGCGGCTTCAAGTTGATCTGCCAAGTCATCTGCAACCTTGGTGGAGTACTCATGCCTGATGGTTCTAACTCTGCCCGTGGCTTTGTCATATTCCATGTAAGTCAGCTTCATGTTGGACCGATCGAATTCCACATCTCTGAAAATCTCGAACCCTTTCTGCAATTTCCCGGTGTGGTCAATCCATGGCTCGGCGAACTCAAAACACGAAAACTCCTCGCCTTCCCTGACAAAGTAGCTATTCAGGGACAGGCGATATGGCCGCATTTCAGGCTTTTTGCAGGGAAGCTTCATCTTTTTAAGCAATTCTATCCTTTGTTGCTCCATCTTGTCTTCAGGAGTAAGGGTGTATCCTAGACCGAACAACCCTCGATGATTAACCTCTTCAACCAATTCTGTGGGGCCTTGCAAGTTCTTACCTAGCCCCAGCCCCGGTATAAAACCCATGTTACGCAGTATCTTGACAACAGGTGCCACTTTGTCCGTTGTTTTGGTGAGTTCGATGGTGCAGATCTGTGCTTGAGCGACTATTTCGAAGCCATTGAAGAGTCGGCTCTCTTCCCCATGCTGAATCTGTAAGACAGGAACGCCCTTGGTGTCCGTCCCTTGGGCAGTTACGAGATCACTGTAGATGATGGTCACTTCATTACCAGATTGAAACTTCACACACTGGTATAGGGAAGATGGGACAGCGCCCGGCTGATGTAACCATGTCCGGCCGAGGAGGAGTGAGAAGGTTGCGGGGATGTCTATGACGTGGAAATCGGTTGGCAGGATCTTTGTTCCGATGGTAATGGGCAAGGTGACTTCGCCTATCACGGCGCGGCATGTAGAGTCATAAGCTTTGATGGTTTGCTTGGATGGGCGTAAATCAACACCATGAACGCCAACCACATCCATCATCCTTGAGGGCAGGATATTGATAGCAGAACCATTATCAATGAATACACGGGGAATCTTCTTGCCATTCACCTCGACAGTGATGTATAAAGGCTCATTATGATCAACTCCGAACACTGGCTTGTCTAGCTCCGAGAAAGTGATGATGTTTCCATAGTGGATATTACCAATCATGTGGGTAACGTCCTCCGGGGTAGTAGTGGATGGTACCATGGTGGCGGCGAGGTTTTGCTCGAGCATTAGGCGATGGGCTAGGGAGGAGGTGAGTAGGGACCATAGTGAAATATGGGCTTGGGTTTGTTTGAGTTGAATGAGGATAGGGTCTTCTTTGTCTAGGTTGGCTTGCTCGGGTTCCTTCCCAAAGACTTTCTTTGCACCCTTTGGGTCGGATTGGTACACTTGACCGGATCTTGTAAGGAGACAAACTTTTGCACGTAGCTCCTCCAAAGACAATGGCGTGTCATGACAAGGGGGCGAAACTTCGGTCTTTTCGGCCTCCTCGAAGATTTTGGCCCAAGAAAGAGGTTGAGAGGGCTTGGGATTCTCTTCCTCTAGAGATTCGACTTCACTCACTAGTTCTTCTAAAGACAACAAGTAGCAAGAAGATTATTTATTATTAGTCATTGGAATACAACCCATCTTATCACAGTCCGCTACAACAGGCTCGGTCGGATCAGTGATCTCACTAAGTTCTACCATGAGTACATTGCTAGCTACATAATCTCTAGGGTCTTCGACAACTCCCTTGTGGATGAGCTCTTGCACGGCTTTCTTGAGTTCGAAGCATTCTTCGGTAGTGTGACTGGTGCACTTGTGGTAGTGGCAAAACTTTGACAAATCGCAACCAAGACGGGGGAGATGTCCTTCTAATGGTTCGAGTATTTCTAACGTCACTAATGCCATGAAGATATCCACCATCGTGAGCCCTATCTTGTTGAAGGCATCCATGAGCTCGAGGATACTAATCTCGCATGTTTAATGAAAAAAAGGTTCAACCCATCTTAAAGCAATGCGTTTACGCCGTTGGGCGCGCATAGAACCTTTGATTAGACCCGGACGATAATTGTCCCAGTTCGAAAACTCGTATTTAATAATCTCCTTTCTTTCCTTTTTGGTTAAGCGATGGAAAAGCTCATCAGTATTCAGAATATCTTTCTCAATCTCCTCATCCGTTTTTTCAGTCTTATCCTTTTTTTTAGTCTTTTGATCAATCTCATTCTCCGTTTTTTAGTCTTTTGATCAATCTCATTCTCCGTTTTTTCAGTCTTTTGATCAATCTCATTCTCCGTTTTTTTAGTCTTTTGATCAATCTCATTCTCCGTTTTTTCAGTCTTTTGATCAATCTCATTCTCCGTTTTTGAACAGCGACGGGCAGAAGATTTAGTTTCAACAGCTTTTTCTTCCATAGATAGAATTTCAACAGCTTTCTTTTCCATTTCATATAAAAGAGCCAAGACGGCATACTGCCCTTCTTTAAGTCTTGTCTCGGCACGTGACCAATAAAGATCGCCCTTTTGGTATTCTACGTATACGCCTACGTGAACGACGCGTTCTCCGCGAACGAAATTTCAGTATAGCTTTTGCCATAGTTTATCATCTCATAAATAATGAGTCAGAGATATATGGAGATATCCATTTTCTGTCAAAGAAGATCTGCTCTTGTCTTTGAATATCGGGTCCTTTCCCGAGTCTGATTATCCTTGTCTTTGCGCTTTAGTTTGATTGCAGCTAGCGCGCTTGACTAAGAAGATAGAAAGGGCTTTTTAGTCAAGTCCCGTTTTTGGCCCACTCTTGCAGGTGACGACGACGTCGAGTTGACGGCAGAGAAAGACTGGGCATTCCGGCGAGCCGCCCGGTGGTGTGGTACGTAGTGGGTTTAGTACGCCCCGCCAAAACGGCTCCGAAACAAAGAAAAGGTGCGTGCCGCACTCACGAAGGACTGCCAGTGATATACTGGAGGAAGGTGGGGATGACGTCAAGTCCGCATGGCCCTTATGGCCTGGGCCACACACGTGCTACAATGGCAATTACAATGGGAAGCAAGATTCACCCCACCCCCATTGTTGGGAAGAGGGTTATTCACCACATTAGGACCCTTCGGCTTCTCAATCTTCTTGTCATTGATCAACCCTTGTACTATGCGCTTCAATTGAATACAACCATCCGTTGTGTTCCCTCTCTCTTTGCGGCGGAGCCCCGTTCCTTATTACGGCTTGGACATCTAGCGGGACCTCTTTTTGGACCATATTCACTTGGCCGACGGCCTCCTTTCCACCCCTAGGAGGCGCAGGCGCAGTAGGAGCCTTGTAGCGGAAGGAATTGTTGTTGTTGGTCTTTGGACTTTCCTTTGGCGGCACAATCCCAGTGAACCCTGCTTCGTACCTTACTCCGGCGTCAACCATTTCCCACAAATCAGGGAAGTAACCATTACCTATAGCTGCTTTCATCTCCAGTAGCAAGCACTTGTAGAAAATCTGTTTCTGTTCCTTCGCTTTTGGTGGGTATTGGACCTCGCACAACCAATGATTCCACCTCTTGTAAAAATCATAAATAGCCTCGCCGGGCTTTTGCATAGTGTTCTCAAGGTCGGTTCGATTCACATGCCAATCCAAGTTAGCTTGATACTTCTCACAGAAAATGGCACTGATTTGATCCCACGTTTGCCTCTCGCTTGGTTCTAGCCCCAAGAACCAACGCAGAGCTATACCATCCAAAGTGCTATGAAATACGCGAGCCATTTGTTCGTTGGTGCAGTCACGAGCCCTCATGGTCAACACATAACTATCCAAATGAGTCTTAGGACACGAGTCACCATGAAACATTGCCACCTTAGGCATCTTGAAATCCTTGGGGAGAGCCCCCACTTGGCTAGGGTTGATTGTCTTGGTAGTCGGTGCACTTTGCTTATCCACGGTCTCGATCAACTTTCGCATTTGCTCTTGCATGGCCATAACCACAGGGTGATTGGAGATGTCGGGGATAGTTTCTGACAGAATGACGGGAGGAGTAGTGGAAGCAGTAGCAGCGGCCATCCCAATACTCAGAGGCAACGAGGGTGCGGGTAGTTTGCTAGCGGAGAGGTAGCCACCAAGCAATTCAGGGGAAGGTTCATAGACAGCCTTGTTCTTGCTCATGGTAGTGAAACCTTGTTGGGTGTAGAGAGAAGGAGGTGGAACATTGCGGTAGCTTGGGAATGGGAAGGCAGTAGCATTGGTGTTGGGGGGACAGTTGGTATTGACCTCTTCATCCTCGACATAAATGAAATTCTCCCCATCGGGCACCAGTTTAGTCCCCTTTTGTTGAATGTGACCCTTCAACTGTTGGTTCTGGTCTTCCAACATCTTGTTGCTTACCTCGAGATTCTTGATCTTGGCTTCGAGACCGGCGAGGAAGTTCTGGAGGCTTGGGGGAATACCATTGAGAGTAGCCTCAGTGTTGAGCTCGGCGGCACTAGCAGGAGGAGCAGAGGCTGAAGCTGAAGCGGGAGTTGACATTGCTGATGACGAGACTGAGAACGTGGACGGAGTAGAAGCTTCACGTTGTAGTCGACCACCCGAGCGGATCCAAACTTGCTTTGCTGAAAGGTTGAAGGGTAATGAAGCTTTTAGGAGAGGGGGAAGGCTCATGCAAAGTATATTTTAATTTACAAAAACATACATTATTTACATCCTAATTGGTTGGAAGGGGTACCCCTTTTTCGCAACTAGTTAGAAGACTACGATCAGTGGAGGCCATCATTACGTCTATAGACCCCTCGTTTTTCACCTGCATTGCACACCCCCAAACGGACAATTTGGGCGAGGGTCCTATAGGGCAAGCGGCTTCCACCAACCATCGGATCCTACGACTAACCCTCCTTAAAGGCATTTAACGTGATGTCTATGTTGCATCCTACGCAACTTAATGATGAGCGGAGATCTTGACAAGAAACACTCATCTCACCATGGCACGTCCCTTGTAGGGAAATCACTTTTTTGTGCACTTTCTCTCAAAGATCTCGATTCATCATTGACTTGGGGATGACTCGACATAGACAGCACGTTAATTGACTATTAAGAAAAAGCTAGCCAAACCAACCGGTCAAAACCTAGGTGTGATACCTATACTAGTGTGGGTTGACACGGGTTAGGTAAAAGGTTCCCACCGTATGCGGTGAGTGGAATAGACGAGTGACTCGAAAAGAGTGCGACAGTAGCGCACAAATTCCTGCACATCGACTACTCCGGGTAATGGGGACCTGTGCAGTGCTGACACGGACTAGTGGTAGTGTGTGGCAAGAAACTAATTCTTTTTAAGGAGAAAAGAGAGAAGGTTTTGATGCTAGGATGATGCAATGCAATGCATGAGAGAGGGAGAGAGAGCCATGTATAAGGGAGCATAGCAGGGTTTTGTTTGACCCTAATACTAAAGCGGAGACAATAAGGGTACATGGTACAAGGTACAACGTACAAGTATTAACATGGCGGAGTGCGCGGGTGCATGTGTAAACATGGCTTAACTGTAGGGGTGCATGTGTAAACATGGCAGGTGTGTGCATGTGTAAACATGGCAGGTGTGTGTGTGCATGTGTAAACATGGCAGGTGTGTGTGTGCATGTGTAAACATGATAGGTGTGTGCATGTGTAAACATGGCAGGTGTGTGCATGTGTAAACATGGCGAAGTGTGAGGTGCATGTGAGAACATGGCAAAGTGTAAGGTGCATGTGAGAACATGGCAAAGTATAAGGTGCATGTGAGAACATGGCAGACATCATGATGTGAACGAAAGTTAGACCCACTAAGTTTGAAAAAGTTTCAAAGCAGTCCCCAGCAGAGTCCCCACTGTGAATACCCCTTTCCGATGAAGCGACGCATGGGAAGTATCTTGTGATTATTTTTATTTACAAAAGGAATATTCTTAACGACATTAAAATTATGAGATTCGCCACGCCGTTTTAATTAAAGCCAAAACATTGAAAAAAGCATTTTAGTGGGTTCAGGGGTCAAATTACAACAAGAGAAGAATATTGGACGTTATCACTCCTATTGCCCGAATTGATCGGTCTTTCTATCATGATGCGATGTATGTATTGTGTTAGTGATTTAGACCGGATCCGAAGATTGCCTACGTTCCTCTCAATGTGAGAAGCTCAGGTCAGAGTAGTTCGTAGAGAATTTAGAATAGGCAGAAGAATCGGGATCATGCATAATGAGGGGGGAATTACCTAAAGATTAGGGTTTAGAAGTAGTTCCTAGATCATCCTCGGGTTGATGAACCCTCGATCATCATCGGCTATGAAATAACATGTAATTATGAAGATCACAACCCTAAATATAGCATAAATAAGGTCTTAATCTATGAACACGAAGAACACGCGAAGAACATGTTATGAGCATATGAATGAGCATGCAAAGCATATGAAGAAACTATGAATAAACATGTACGAACATGAATATAAAAGATCTACATTAAAAATAATGCAAGAACACGAAGAAAAAGTTAGAAAACTTACCTATGTTGGCAAGAAATAAACCTTGATCTTCTTGGAGGTTTGAATGCTAATTAGAGAGCAAAATAGTGTTTAAGAACTCCAAAACTCGGACTTAGAGCTCTCAAAATCGGATCCCCTAAACCAATAGCATGGGATTGGTTTATATAGTAAACTGATGGGAGGATCTGATGGTCAGGATCATCCGGAGCAAGGTTGGCCGCCTGGCCATGGTTGAAGCCGGTGAGAATAGTGGCCGCGTGGCCAAGATCAACGCGGAGCAAGGTTGGCCGCGTGGCCAAGGTTGCAGGCTGACTTGATTCTTAAGCTAGGGTTTCTGCATGGTTTTAAGGAAACCATTTACTACCTAATTTGATAGATTTTGTCATAAATGAGATATTTCGGGAATCCGGGACAAGTCTTTGCAAGGTTTCTAATTCCTATAAAGTCCTTGTATTTTTGGGAAAGTCCTAATAAACTCATTTTCAGGTCGGGTACTAACACCACTGTGAATACGTATGTTTGAATTTGGGATATTCATAGCAACATTAAAATTATGAGAGTCGCCACGCCGTTTTAATTATAGCAAAAACTTTGGGAAAAAGCATGTTTAATGGGTTCGGGGGTCAAATTACAACAAGAGAAGAATATTCACGTTATCACTCCTATTGCCCGAATTGATCGGTCTTTCTATCATGATGCGGTGTATGTAGTGTGTTAGTGATTGAGACCGGATCCGAAGATTGCCTACGTTCCTCTCAATGTGAGAAGCTCAGGTCAGCGTAGTTCGAGAAGAATTTAGAATAGGCAGGAGAATCGGGATCATGCATAATGAGGGGGGAATTACCTAAAGATTAGGGTTTAGAAGTAGTTCCTAGATCATCCTCGGGTTGATGAACCCTAGATCATCATCGGCTATGAAATAACATGTAATTATGAAGATCGCAACCCTAAATATTGTTGGTAGTGGTGCCCTAGGCACGTTTAATGAACGTTGTAATTGTTATCATTTATTTCATATCAATAAAGAGATGTTTTGATTATTATTGTTGTTCATGTTTACTTATAATAATCTCCGTCCCTAGTACTTGTTAAGCACTAGTATAAAGGCTAAATGATCATGGGATGATCATGTTAGATTTATGGGTACTTGTTTGGAACAAGGTACTGGACATGACCCGCTGTATGAGATCTATGTCATGGTCTATGTCGTACATATATCTCATATTAGTTATGTCATTTGAATCCTTAGACATGAAGTTATTATAGTCTTCCACTTGATGAACATTATGTTTGACATATTCAAACGCTACCTTAATACGGTATTTATAAAGGGTATGATTGGCATAATCGGATTCACGTAGGGAAGAATAATAATCTAAATGAATTTGTCCCTCCTCGGAGAGATGTCAAGCTTGGGCCACTCGTAGGAATGATGTTGATGAAATGTTAGGCCGGACTCAGATGAATTGATTGGATCAATGTCATTTGGATTATCAACATATTCGGAATCGAGAAAGTATTGAACAAAACAAGTTGACTGTTTGACCATGACTTGTGTTCAATGACATCGTGGACAAAGGGATTGTGACATATTCTAAAGGAATGCGAACTTGTGTCTAGTTATACTATTTGGGTAGGCATGACGGTTTGCTAGAACCTAATCATATCTTATGGGATCATGTTTGAGCTCATTGCCAACTTAGTATAATCCTAGAGGGTCACACACAATAGAACGAATCTTTAAAAAGGACTATATTGGAATTTTGGAAATTCTGGACATTCTGAAGAGTGGGCGACCGCACAGTATTGACTGGGCGGCCGCACACTTAGGACAGTTTTGTACCAGTTTTGCTTCAGATAGTTGTGCGACCGCACAGATTATTTTGGGCGGCCGCACAGTGCTGTCGGGTGGCAGATTCCTAATTTGATTTGGAAACGAATTTTGGAAGGATTTTGACACAAGTTTCCTATTTGGAAGGTCAATACTTGTGTAAAAAAGACCAATTCGGCCAGCACTCTATGCCAATGATTTTTGTGAGTCTCAAAGAGTTTGAGAGAGGGCTTACTTTGTTCCAAGACATCTTGTTGAGGACAAAATAATACACAAAATAAATTCCATATATTTCTTTGATTGTGAAAAAGTTTTTCACATTTGGTCTAGCAACCAAGATCAAAGAAGCTCCTTTGATATTCGTTCGAAGTGTGGATTACGCTAGAGGGTGAAAATCATCATCTTCAAGTTCGTGTTTCAAGCTTTGTGATCGTGATCAAGTCTTCAAACCTACACCAAAGACCAAGAGAATTTGATAGCCATCAAGGTTAGTTTTATTCCTTTATTCTTATGTTGTATTTGATTTAATCATATGAACGGATCCATGGCTTTTTGGTTTCTTAAAATTTTAATGCTAAATTCCGCTGCGCATGTTACTTGGAAACCCAACAGTGTATCCAGAGCCCGTTCATGTTGATTAATTCAATACGTGGATCATGTTATGTGTATGTAAATTGTTTATGTGCCTTGCATGATTTGAATATTGGAATATATGTTGTTTATGTGTTATGTGATTTTATGTGGTTTATTGTTTTGCAACTTTAATCGCACGATTCAATCGCAATAAATAAATTATGGTAGATTCAGAATTGTTTGATTATTAATTTTTGATTGGATCAAAGTTTTAATAATCGGGGAAAAACGATTTTGAGACAAAATTTTCAACTTCAAAATTCTGTACATTCTGATCAGTTTGGGCGACCGCACAAAATCACTTGGGCGGACCGCACATGTTTTGAGCACCGCACAGTGAGTTTTGGGCGCCGCACATAAGGATCAGATTGTCTGATTTTTGGTTGAAATCAGAATTTGGAATTTTTTGAGAGGTTCAACAAAACCAGTAACGAACCAATCCAGACTTGCTGATCTGGAATGGGTTTTGGGTAGTTGCTTTGTGTGTGTGGATTTTGGGGTTTGATTTTCCTATTTGTTTTTTAGTCTTGTGATTCTAAGATTGGTTCAAGGTTTGGATGTCTAATCTGCGTTCATCGAGATTGTGTTTCCCAAACTTGATCGCAATCAAAGTTTCAAAGATAAAACGAAA